>JAGDQP010004754.1:41378-82811 GCA_022664845.1 Lepisma saccharinum
ATATATATATATATATATATATATATATATATATATATATATTTTCAAAATTTCAACTCCCTCCTCCGACCACCCCCTTGGGCCGATTTTGCTCATTAACGAACTTAGCCAAGCTATTAAGCCTAGAAACAACATAATAAAATTTGGTTCAAATACGCGTATCTTCAAAATTATGGCCACTAGCGTGAAAATATGTATGTATATAAATAAATCACAGCCATATTCAATCCATTAGTGGATGAGGCCTCTCCCCGAAGGTAGGAGTTGGGAAGCCCGAGACGACGTTGAGAGGACAATATTAGAAGGGATCTTCGAGAAGTAGGTGTTCGTGATGAAAACTGGTTTGATCTTGCCCAGGATGGAATCCTATCTATGGCTAATGTGAGTTACTGCGGCGATGAACTTGCAGGTACTGTAAGCAATGTGCGAATTAAGGAATTTTTACAGGCAGGGATGAAATGTTGTTAATAAGAAAATAACATTATGAATCTAATATTATACATTATACATATGTGCACATGCATATTCACAGGAGAGATTTCTCCCTCATCCTCCACGTTAATTCGCACACTGACCGTTAGCCATAGAATAAGTAAGTTAATGTTAAAGTATAGCGGATTTCTTTTAATATCAGATCGGTACGGAAGAGATCGCAGGTTCGAACTTCAAATGCTACTGAAAACAACCATTGAGGGACCTCCATGGAAATACCTAATTGTGTTAGTACGTCGAAAGTTTCAGTTCTTCATAATTAACAGTTTATTTCGTACCGCTTTCGCTTTATTATGTGTTGATAAGAACAGCGATTTACCCAATCCCTGCAAGTCCCACGATTCCCTTCCCCTCTTTTAGCTTTAAATATACAGACACAAAACCCCTAAATGCACTCTTTTCTTCGCACAAAATGCGACAAAAAGCGTAAAATAACTTATATATGTGGTTCCCTAAGTTTATTCTTACACCACACTTTTGAAAATCACCTGTCTATAAAATAAACCACTAGCAGAGAAGGAATTTACGAATTTAAAACTAAGCACAGATTTGATAGTTTCTTGATGTGAAACATTCTTTCTTATTGACTCTTCAACCCCTTCCAGACATTGTCTATTGTTCACAACAGCGGAGTTTTCAAAGGACCCTTCAAACTCGAGGCGACGAAAAGGTGAATATGCCACATCGCTGCTTCGTGAATCTGTGTGTGTGATATGATCGGGGATGAAACCAAATCAATATGGATTTAAAATGTATTTAGTCATTTACTCAGCTCCGATTCAGTCGCTAATGTTTCGTACTTCGGATCGGCAATGGAGAGGCAGGCGGATTAGGGTCCCGCTACCGTTTATCCTGACTAGATCAGTTTCCTTAGCTCCACTAGATGAATACCGGGAAGATGGCTAAAGGCCCTTTCCCCTACCTTTGTTGGAATAACAGAATATTTGCTTAAATATTCGAATCATTGGTTTGCTCACTAACGAGCAATTATATATCTGTTCATTTGTTTTTCGGATACCCGGTTAATCATATCCGAATAATCAAACTATCAGTATAATTAAATTCTCGAATTATATCCAGGTATTTTTTACAGCCATAAATCTGATGACTATTATCCGCATCATCACTACTATCAGTGAATATTACATGCACTTTATCGGGATTTAAAGTGTAGGCTGAATTTTAGCTTTCTCCATATTATCTGTTATCAGTAATCCAGATGTCATCCGAATATTATTCGGCATCCGAATATTCGTAATCCGATTATTATCCGTCATTTGGATATCAGCCATCCAGATTTATCTGTAATCCGGATATTTTTATATCCGGATTTGGCCATTCCTAGATAATACCGATCATGCTGTGAAAGTATGCAAGATAGTGGTTATTCACTCGCGGGGAAACTACAGTGCGGAATAACTTGAAATTTAACTAATTAACAATGTAAAGAAACTTAAGATATTGAGGAAATGTCTGATGAAGTGATGATCGAAGAGGAAACCTTGAAATCCCGGCAGATCGTGAACAGTTTCCAATACAAAATCTGATTCAATCCCAAGTGATGTAACTGATACTACACTGAATATGGATATCACAAAGAACATATTTGTTTTCGTAAAATTTCGTGTTAACACAATCCACTTCATGGGGCAAGTGATGCAAGTGGAGGTTAGGGAAAATTTGAGGAGAAAGCAGACTATATTTGTGTTATAGTGGAATTAACGAGTCCTGAAGCTTGAGCTTTAACCAATCGTGGCGGAGGGTGACTAGCATGTAGTTTGACGTTACTTAGTTGGATTACTCCGTTAGGAATGGGATGACTCTCCACATGAACGTTGCCAAACTAACGCTTACACTTTCAAGAGACTGCTTACACCTCTGCAGTTCTCTCTTGCACTTTTGCAGTATGTGTAAGAGGCAGTCCTGCTAAGGATGAAATTTGGCAACAAAATATACACCGCACACTAGCTCAGAGGCAAAGAAACTGAAGTCATTTCCAGAATTAGGGTTGCAGACGACACCCCACCCCCACCCCAACTTTCATTGGATGGCGGAAATGCAGGCATGAGATCAAGCGTCAGGACTCGCTGCAGCCACTATAGCAGATATCCTGACGCGCAAATTGATAGATAGTCTTGATATCAGATTGCCATGCCTACCATTGAAATATTGGTGCATCGGGGAGGTATCGAATTTCCCGGTCTCGATTTCCATGGTGTTGAATGACTACGATGGAGAATATTGGTTCTATATTTTGTATTTTTGCTAAGAATATTTAAAAAGTTATTTTAGTCATTTGTATCATCTTGTGTGTGTGGGTAGATATCGATCTGCATCAGAGATAAACGATGGGTATCATCTCACCTTGAAGGGTAATACCAATCAATCTGGTAATGCAGTTAGGTACATAATTTTTATGGTGTCATGATTATAGCATATTTGTTTAACTGAGCTAGGAAGAGCACAGCAAACCCGTCACTTTTCTCGTTACATATTGTGAAGAAATATGATGGAACAAATGAGTAAGCTTGATTTCATTAGGGCATATTGTGAAGAAAATATGTACAACAAGTGTTTAGAAAGTAATTATTAGAAACTAAGTAAGCGTGAAGCGTTCAAAATTCATAGACAGAAACGAATGATAAATTTCCCACTCTTCTTGTACATATTCCTTACAATTCTTAAGCAGAAAAACTATGGGAATTCCAGAATAGTGTGTAGCAAGAGTGCATGATTATTTGCACTGTAGTATTAACAAATGTACTATCATCAATCAAATCATTGTCGTTATCACTTGTGTTCTGTTGGTACGCAGTACATCGTTCGAAGCAAGTTTAATCTTCGTCATTTATCCCGATCTTGCCCTCTTCTTTCTGTATTAGGGTCCGATATGTCTTCCTTAACACTACATGTACGAGGCAACCATTATTTTCATCGTTTTCCTTTAACCGATCTTTATTCTTCCAAGATATAACATCTGCCAAAACTATGCCCTATCTGTGTTTTATTTATCTTCTTTATTATCGGCAATACTTCAGTGCTCTTCTCCTACCTACTGTCTCCATTACTTTCTCATGACATCACTTTTACTCACGTCAGTTGATCTTTACTATCTTATTTCAAGTCCAGCCTTTTCGAAGTCTTTCTATTTTTTCTTATTACACCTTTGTAGAGTACATATTCCCCCCTGTATACACAACAATTCTCCAAAGAAAATATTTAATTAACGTTTTAATCTCAAATCTTTGCTCATTGGTACACAGAAAATTTCTTCTTCGCGAATATCTCTATGTTTCACCATCTTTATATATTTTTTCCCTTTCGTCTAATTCTTAATTATTTTAAATCCTATTCTACTTATCCTCTCCCAATTTCTGTTTCTTTGTTCTCATTACCATTCATCCAGTTTCCTTCGTGTTTCTTCTCATTACATACTCTTAGTTTCTTGCTAGACCCTTTGCCTTGTCAATGAAGACTTCTTTAATAATAATTGACAATGAATTAGCTTATTCCAATTGTACTACATCCAAATATTTCTTCCTTATGTGACGAAATAGATTTACACTGTCTAAAGTGGAATGGACTTTGTCTTATGTGTTGTTCACACACATGTCTTCGTTTGTAATTTTAGTTATTACATAGGTTAAAGGATTAAAACGAGCATTGCTCTGTGTTACTTAGATCAATATTTTGCAGTATGCCTGTTAATTAGGGTTGTAGACTACAGAATAGCTTAAGCTTAAACTTATCCTCGAAATGTCGAAATTTCTTTTATATTCAGTTTCCTAAATACCGTGACATTATTAAGTTCACACGAAATGACAACATTGATCTATTCAACAAGATTTTGAATGTGTAGGAAATGCAAATCCAGACATACGATTCTGATTTAGAATTTGAATTTCTTTATGTCCTTAACGCATCACTAGTTTAGTCCGGGGTAGGGGTTGGGGAAATGATGGGGAAGATAGCGGCCAGGGTCTTTCTTAAAGTACCATCTTAAAATACAGGGATTCATATCTTACCTTCGTTTTTGTTTCTATTAAGCTGTTCCCTTCCAAGAACTGGGAGGCAAAGAACAGCCCATCTAAACCCAACTCTGGGTTCGCCACTGCCACTCAAAAATTGGGAGTACAAAAATTTTGTACTCCCAATTTAGAGGTACAGTTTTTACAGTGTACATTTTGACACTAAAAACTTGTTAACATCATTTTTTATTTCAGTATGTTGTGAGGTCTAATTCATATGCTTGTGGTTAGTAATCTTTTCCCTTGGTTTCCTCAGCTCACTAACTCACTGCATAACAGTGTAATTAGTTTAGTTATAAATTAGTAGTATACAATATTTATTAAAACTTTAACTGAATAGTATTTACAACATTTAGGACTATAGCTCCTTCTCATTTGTACCTTACTAACACTATCATCGGAAGAAGGAAATTAGCATTCAAGGTGCCGTCATAACATTTAAAGGAAATCGCGAGAACCTTCATCCAGGATTTTCTGTTAGCTTCTGCTTCGGTTCAGTTACATATAGTAGCATTAATTTGAACACAAGACAAATGTAAACTGAAATATGGCTTTCTACGTTGATGAATTGGGTTTTATACACAGAGGCACAGTATTCTACACCCTCCAAGTAGGTATGAGCTCGGTATAAACATGTCCTACTTTCCAGTGCATATAACTGTATGGTCCTCAATATTTAATGGGGGTGCCCTAAAATGTCTACAAATACAGTACCACTAAAAGACAGACGTTTACGAAAAGAAAATCAAAACAAAGGATAAACTCACCATCAAAGTCCAAAGTTGTTATTTGGCAGATTTTTAGTCAGGAAGTATTCTCAAAACTCAGTTAATTAAAGGCAATGAGATAAAAGATATTTCAACATCTCGATGATAACCGTTATCTCGTAACAATTAAGTAATTCGATGCAAGAAATAAAGTCTTTCAAATTTAATTGTTGGTTTCATAGTCTAAGGAAGCTCTTAATTTAGGAAAAATTAGTTAGTTATGATCATTTTACGTTTATTTTAGTTATAATTTAACATTAGCACATTGTAGAATAGGTTCCGAGCCTCAAACTCTAGGGCCATTTGAGAATCAAAGCTAAACTTATGGGAGATCAAAGGTTCTGTTGTTTAAGCTTTGTCGCTATTTTTAAATCCAATATAGTCTTATTTACAGAAGGTAGAATTACGATATTTTGGCTATTTTGAATTAGTACATCGAGGTGAAAAATTATAATCTCTGTAACTTTAAATTCAATTAAATTTTCCTATAAATTTAACTATTTTGCCAGCATGAATACTTTGAAAAAGGTTAATAATTGGATGTTAAACAAAGTCGTGAACTTCGTCTAATAGAGATGCAAATTTTTCTTCCTTTAAAATATATTTTATCTTCCAACAAAATATCTTAGAAAAAATTATTTTGATATGCGAGTCGTGTTTCAGGTGTCACTAATCTTCATTAAAGGAATGTTCTTTAAAATCGTGTTGTCTTTATTTCATTCCCTTTGTTTCCTTCTTTGTAGAGAGAAATATAGCACAATAATAGATGTGTTACCACGTATTTCTAGAAGCAATTATCAGCAAGTTTGTGTGACTAATTTCGTCATGTTTGGTGGATTTCAACGATCATAGTTAAAAATTTAACGAATAGTTAACAAATAGCTCTGCTTCAAAATTTTATTTAAAATATTTTTCTGTCGAATTTATGCATCAAGAATCACAATCATATAAATTATTTCTCGTCTTTCACATGCGGCAAAAGTGTACAGCTGAAAATTTTCGATAAATAGGTCTACTTTTAGGAAGAAAATATTTAGAATGAAAGTAATTTCTTTTCTTGCGTAGAATCCACAAATATAACTTTTTGTGGGGGCTTTGGGAACGAAGTTTCCAAGTTATAGGCCTATAGGGCACGCTTGAAGATAACTTGAATCTTGTGAGATATAAGAGAAATCAAACTTGAAAAAAAAAACTTAATTAGAATTAGGCCTATAGTTATTTAGATAGTTAGTAGTAAATAGCTCTAACAGGTTAGTAGTAAATAAAATTTAACCGCCACTAACCCCCAGTTTTACAATCGACGGATAATCTTCTGGCCAGGTATAAGTTGAGGTCAAGTCATATTTTGCGTACGCCGATTGGCCAAAATATGACTTGGCCTCAACTTAGCCTGACCAGAAGCTTAGCCGTCGTTTGTAAAACTGAGGCTAAATGTAATTTAAAGCGAGATTACTAGCACTCAGATGGGTCCATTCCGGACAACAGTGAACACTTTTGAATTACGATATTCAAATGCGTGATGACGTAAGTAGTAAGATTTTGCGGTAAACTTATTATAATCCAAAGAATCATGTATGACTCGGCGAGCCACTGACAGGTAAATCTGAGTGACAGTAGCACACCTAGTGCCAGGGGAACGCAACACAAAGCGAAATCGATATTCAGTATTTCGTGTCGACATTTAAACGCACAAGGAGTCAATCAGTCGTTGCCTGTTACGTTTCAGTTACGTTTCAATGCATCAACGGATCTCCTTTATATTTTTCCTCCACTCGCATGCGTGTCCGTGGTTGCTAATTCCTCTGTCGCCAGAGACATTGTGATAGCATGATCTGCCCTGATTTGTTGCGGTTGTAGCTAACTAGCTGGTGATTTCCAATCCTAGTATACAGACTGATTTCTCTAAACCAGCGGTTCTCAAAGTGTGCTCCGCGGAGCCCTGGGGCAACGCGAAGGTTCTGCCGGAGCTCCGTGACACTGTCCGTGCAAAATCCTGGTGTTGATACTCGATAGCAAAGATTCTCAAATAATTGGTGAACTTCTTCCCTTTCGCTATGCAGTGACTGTACTTTCTATATATGTTACCTTCAAATCACGTATTAATGGCACTCAGCGATATTTTCCAACCTCAAAAAGGTAAAAGTTAAATAAACTCTATCTAATTTTCAACGCATCCAATAGCAAGTTGGTAGAAAATACAACCACAAAGAGAAAGTGGCGATAATAAGAGTAACGAATTTTCCCAAGTATCGGTAATAAAACTGGCTGGATATATACTCTCCCATACCAACTGTTTAAATTTTAACAATAGAGAAAAGATGAATGTGGTTTACTTCCAAATACACTGAGCAAACGAGGGAAAAGAGTTTGTTCACTCGGAGAGTACTCTCGGCACAACTATATACGGCTTTTCAGAAAGCACGTGCCATCTGCACGGGGTTGCAAAATAGCACCGACAGATACACTTCACTAGATTCCTAACATGAAAATAAGAAACATAGAATAGCCAATCGAAGGTGCACAGATGTTTCCTTTCGGCACTATACGAAAATGAACTTTGGATCCCCAGAGATTTCATCAGTAAATTTGTGTCGAAATAAGCATGAATTGGACCACTTTGCAGCAACAATTCGGTTATGCCAGGTCGATGTCTCGAACAATTTCCTTTGCACGATGATTTTATCAAAAGATTCGAGATTGAATAGCAAATAGAAGAAGTAATTCCATACATTTTAAGGAACTTTTGGTGTACTTATCAGTAAAAGAGGCTGCCATTGTCCGGTTGAATGGTCGTGATTATGTGTATCATCTTTACTCATACGGAAATGCATCTTACTCTTCCTTATTTCGACCCGCCATTAACTCCACAATGTATGAGAATCCAGTATTTCCTTTGGAAAAACCCTTGCGCATCCATTTCACAATTTTGAAATAGGCATTTTTCGATGGAGTCTTTTAGGGTACGTACCGCCTCAGTTCTACTCTTAACGGCATTGAAAATATCAAGCTCTGCAGTTCACTTTCGCATATTTTCGGAAGCCTGTAGCGCCGAAACGAAGTATTTGTCCACCCTCGATTGTCTATACTTTCTATTTCCATGTCCGGAATCTCTTGAGGTGGTTTTGTAGGTGTTATTTTGCAACACCTTTTAGTATAGTTGCCAAGATATTTGGGTAAATGCCCTCTCCCATATTTAAACCAAGGACATGGATCGGAAAAGTGACCTGACCAACACCGATATACGGCTCACAGGAGGGGGACATCTCAAACTATTATGCATTTATTGCTTCACCAACAGTCCATGTCCGTTTTCGTCACTTTTGAGGTGACAATTTCTTAACCTTTTAACAGACATGCCTCTTTCCTGATGTTTGTCAATGGTCGTGGAAGTAGTAAAATACCACCAGAACCCAAATTTAGCACAGAAGGCTATTAGAAATCTACAAGGTACCTACCTATCTTTGCGACACTGGATTTCAACTTACATTTCCACAAAAGCTAAGTGCCGCAACAGATTGGATGCTGAACCTGACATCCAACTGCAACTCTCTTCCATAAAGCCGGACGTTAAAGAACTTTACATATCCAGGAAACAACTACATTCTCGCATTATGATGACTAAGTCAATATTTTTATTTTAAGAAAATTTGTTGTGCATTTGCATGATTTCTTTGTTCTTTGATGGTTTCTATTGTTCATAAATACTAGAACATTAGAAAAAGTGGAATGTTACTTTTACTGTTGACTGAAAGCAATTTCTCTCAGTAATGAACTTACCCAGTGGATATGTGTTTTTCTTTTTAATTTTCTTTCCTGGGCTGAATTTGCAACTTTGGCCTAAGTCCATCACATCTGAGAAATGTTGTCCTTCCGTGACTAGTCTTTCGGGGTTAGAGATTGGGAAGCAGTGTGGCGAGGCCTTAATTCAGATATCATCCCTGAGAAAAATCCTGACAAAGCTCAGTCAGGATAGACGGCAGTAGGGCTTGAACTCGCGTTCCTCCGCATTACTGCTCCGAAATCCGCAACGTTACCAATTGGACCATGAGGTTTGAGTCATTAGTTCTTACGGGAACATAATCCCTTACACTGTACATAAATTATTTTGGGGCTCCACAGCTTTGTATTCGGATTAAAAGGGCTCCGTGGACACAAAAGTTTGAGAACCACCGCTCTAAACGGATACTCTTTGCTTCACTCGACAGTATCTTCTTGATGCGTCATACACCATTTAGCCAATGAGTAGGTAATGTTTTACCTGAATATACTATCTTGACTAGCGCTATTCAGTGTGTATATCTTACTAGCGCTACGTCTTTGTGATAAACATGCAAAAAAATAGTTTTTAAAGTCAGTTTATACTTTCCTTATATTAAGTTTTTTTTAGTATTTTAATTACTAAACTGTTTACTTTGTTTAATGTATTCAAAATAAAATAAAATAATAGAATAATTGTCTCTTTTTTACTTTCTTTTGTAGAGAATTTCTACTTTGTACGACTTTGTAAATTTCGTGGTTAGAAATAAAGTAGATAATTCTGTATCACATTAAACAAAGTTGTGCCTACAAGTGTACCATCATTAGGTTTGGAGTATTTTGTTTTCTCATGAAATATTTCATAATTTCTCTGCAGCACAATTTCATTCATAATGTTAGTTGAGAAACAAACATTTGAAGCACTCGCTCATGTGATTTCGTTATTCCACAGGCCTGACAAGTCGGTCCTAAAGCCACATGAACAACGTGCATCTGGGACATTTTCGTGGCACCGAAGCAAACGTTTTTGTTTTTCATTCAAATCCAAACTTTGCTGTTACTGTATATTTATCAATAACAATTACTGGGCAGTCCTGTTTATTTATTTTGACTGTCTAGCTCTTCATTTCATCTTCCAAAGTACTCAAGCACTTTATATTCATTGTTCTGTTTCTCTGATGGGCATCCTTGCTGTTGGTTTTTGGATTATTCTTCACCTTCTGCGGGTTGGTCCTTCCTACCATTCTTTTCTTCTTGGTGCACTAGCGCTACGCCTCCGAAACGTATAGGATTCTCTAGATAAGTTAATAGGCTGGTACACATAACACACAGACGCCGTTGTCACACGGGCACTAATCCCTCGAGGCATATCTAGAGTGGGGATAGTGCATCTGGGCCGGTGGACGGTTTCCTGCCTGCCTATGCTCCAGCACGTGAGAACGTCAACAATTTTGACTTCCACCAATTCTCACAGAAAGGAACATTTTCCAGCTCCTACGGGGATGGGTGGCGAAATTACTGGTACGGGCGTAGAATGTTCTTTTGACCATTCGCTTTATTAACACTTGATTGCTATATGAGACACAACACATGAGATTAGGATGTTAGCAATACAAGGATGTAACAAAGCCAATTAAATTCAAGTAGTTAGATACCATTGACAATTTATTTCACAAGTTTCCAAGAAATAAAAATAAAAGGTTAAAGATAGAAATAGTTAAAGTTACATTTCCAAAATTATGGTTGAACAAATTAAAATTTTAACTTGTGCTCATCTTCTGCTTCATGCATGACTTTATTTTTGTAATGTAGGTTGTGCTTTATGCAGATGATCTTGTCGCGATGTTCGCTCTCAAAACTAACTTCCGAAGTTAGTGTAATAACGAAAAACGCGAAAGTTGTTACTGTGACTATGAACACCAGGTGTGCAAGTAGCAAACTTGCATCTGTCTTCCTATTACTCCCCACGACATATTTCAGTGGCAGTAAAAAATAATTTTGTTTTACATCTCAGGTCCACACCTTGAAAATATTTAACTACAACAAACACATAGTATGATTAGACTTTTGACACTTACTGGTTCTGATGCACTTAGTAAATAAACGTAACGTTCCAAGCACATTGTACGTAATGATGATGATGCTAATGTAGTGTATATGTAGGCTATATTGTCTATCTGTCGAAATAAAAGAGCTGTGCGCTCACTTGAAGAAAAGAGCGGAGTTGTCTTCTTCTAGAGGTACAAGAACGGAGTAAAGTTAGAGCGGTTGGAAGTCCCTTTCTGCCATACTCCTCTCTCCGAGAAAATCACCAAAACATCTACATATTACGAAATAGGATTTATCATGAACTCGATCCCCCGACACCCGATCATATGATGATGATACAGCTTCAATCACGTACTTCCTTTGGTCAGGGATGAACGTTGGTCGATCGTAAATTTCAACGATATGGCTACGGTATCAAATGTATCGGTCTCTTAATAGTCCGAGCGGAGAAACCGTACTGTCACCTCAAACACACACGCATTCGTTTCTTAAAATAACAATCGGAATAAGGATTTTCGTGTTCGTACTCATTTCTGCGTCGCTAAATTCTCAACGTTCAATTCACTGAGCTCGTGGACTCTCTTCTTTCACAAGAGAGTCCAAGAAAAAATAAAAAGAAATTTCACCGACGAAAATCGTTGATCGACAATCGTGTTCACAAAATGATAGTTACATGTGAAGAGGCACTCGATACATATGGCGCTCAAACGTGGAATCCTTAATTGTGCAACTTCCTGAATAATTGAGGAAGAATCCTGGCTGTATAATGATGAATTAAAAGTGTGTTCTTGTTCACCATCCATCGTAACAACAACATTCGACTATTAGGCACGAAGCGCAATACGGAACGAAAAGTTGGGATAATGTGCGAAATCGGGCACTAAAGGGTTCCGAGCCTAGGCTAATGGACAATTTGATTGTGTGAACCAGCTAATTGTTTGTAACAACCCTTGTGAAAAAAAGGTTAATTTTGCAAGGTCGTCGGTAATCAATCGAATAAGGTTAATAGAAAACCGGTTGAGACAATTTAGTTTTTGGTTGTTAGTAACCTAGAATGTAGGTTGGAAGAAGGTTAACCAAGTTATGAATGTTAATTTAATTTAAAATGCACTTTTGTGTTCAACCGATTTTCCAAAGGATAAACATAACCCTGCAGAATTTGTTTACTGCCAACACAATTGAAGGCTAACACAACCGATCAACAAACAGATCGAATGAAATGCTGCCGCGATTTTGATTATCCGTGTTCCTGTGTGAACTGTGTTTCACCTAAAATTTTCAATTGAGCAGAAATATTGGGAAGAAGATTCGGCACGGACTCTCGGTTCGAAGAAGAAGATTGGAAAGTAAAACTAAGAAGAATGGACGAGGTAAAACATTTACTGGAAATGTGAGAAATACCCCAGTACTCAACAGTATTTGAAGGTAAGAGCTAAGTGTGAATATTTAATTGTATGATCTGTTTCGTATATACCTCACATATGCATAAATTTTCTGTGATAAGTTACAAAGACTTTTTACGCTTATTTAATCCCTTGGAAGAGAACGTAGACAATTTTTCATATGAAACAAACTATTTTAAGCAACTGTAAACACGTAACGGGTTAGGTCTGTTGTGGTAACCTAGCAAATGACTTAAGATAACATTTATTGTTAGTTAGAATTTTTTAATTTTATTTTAAGGCTTTTAGGCAACTATGGCTCAGCCCGTATGGATGATGATTGGTGGAATGAAGAAAGTGGGAGGAAACGGGAGAACCCCGAGAAAAAACACGCACACGGTGTTTGTCCACCACAAAGCCCACATGGCATGAGGAGGAATCGAATCGACCCCTAGCAAAAGAGGTGAGAGCTCTACCAACTGAGCCACCGTGGCCTATATTGTTCGGTTAATGTAATTTGATAGGTCAGCTGTAATAACCGTGTACCTTTGTTACTATAACATTTACAATTATTTGGAATAACCTCTAAGAGTAGGTTGTTATAACCGAGACTAGGTTGTTAATAACTGGTTTACTTTGTTGTCCCTACATTAACAACTGAAATTGGGTTTCAAATCAAACGTTCAAATCAAATTTTTCGTCTTCTGTAACCCTTTGAACCGCTCAAGATCAACGTGAAACAAACGCCATAAAGAGCTAAATTCTCTCTTCGTTATATATTTTTTTTTTTTTCATTTTTCTTCATTTAACTTTATGGGTTATTAAACATTGTATTTTTAGAACGCTGCTTTTATATTGCAAAAGAAATAATTTTTATATTTTCAATTAACAAAGTACTATCGGAGATTAAGGAATTGCGATTTCCGCCCTTTAACTCTTTTATGAATTCCATTTTAAAAAAAATCTTCCTTGCAATATTATATCTACAACCTCCTTTTTACGTTTATTTTTTGGACACTGCCTTCAGGGCTCATAAAAATAGAAAACAAGTCAACGTCATTTTATATGCCTTTATAGAGTACAGAAAATTTAGCTTTCCAGATAGACGTTTGTTTCACATCGCTACGTAAAGTGGTTCAAAAGTTACAGAATGAGAAAAATTCCGTATTTGGCATAAAATTTTAACCTTCTAAAAGGTTAAATCCAATTTCAACCCTGCAAAGATTGTTAATATAGGGACAACAAAGTAAATAAGTTATTAACAACCTAGTCTCGGTTAATAATTCCAACTAATTGTAAATGTTATAGTAACCAAGGTACACGGTTATTATAACTGAATCCGCCATGTTCTTTTACACATGTCCTACAAATTTCAAGTCAGTATCTTTATTCGTTAGCTTGGTAGAAAGAAATATGTAGAAAAATTTCCGTAAGTGAAAACTGTCCTCTTGCTTTCGGACCCTGCTGACGGACAAAATCTCAACTCGACAATGACCAAGGTTCGTTCATCGTTCAGCAATATGTTTTATTGTACTGTAAATTTGATTGATTTAACTGAATAACAAGGAAGACTTAGGGATAGTTACTAATTACTAGCTTTAAGATAATGAAACAAAGTGTTTCTAGATGACAATGACAAATGAATAATAATTTTATTGATAGAATACATTTGTTTAAGTTAAGACAAGGTAGTATAGTGTTTGAACAGATATAGAAGTTACTCAGAGAGTTACAAAAATTGAATGTCACAACGAGAGACCGTCCTCAGCCTAGAATACCCTGATTCTTGCTCTCAAGTGATTTACATTAGGTTTGTGAAATTTAGGAATTACTTGCAGATTTTGACATAGACAGACTTACAAAATTTGGTCCTCCCTACACCAAGAGGTTCCCCTGGCTTCCAATCACACAATTTCTTGATGACTAGTAGCAGTGGTGAGAATGACGATAGAAGTGAGAGCCTGAGGCTTCGTCCAGCTGGCTTTTATATCCTGAGCTGTTATTGTCTTCACTGGCTATGTTAACGAAAACAAGTCTGTTTTCGATCCAGTGTCCTTGACCATTTTACCTTCTGTTTTTTTTTTGCTGAAGGGAGTCTTTTCATAATACATTGTTACATATTACAATAATTGATTATGCATATGATTTTTAATTAGACTATAGATGTAACATTATGAAGAACTTATTCACATACTTTCTGACAGAGGCCAATCATTTACACAGTGCGACAGAAAGATTGGTCTAATCATATCACACATAAAAATAAGTGAATTAGCCCGTCACTGGAAAAAATATTTCAATTCGAAGTGAATGGTAGAAATTAGTGACATAGCTAGACCGGTGTTTAAAATGTTTTTGAGCGACCACTTTGAATCCAAGATGCCAACCTTTTCAAAATGTTGCAATATTTTCCTAAACTACTCTTGATAATACATCTTTATGCAAAATTTCGTATTTCTAGCGCAAACTGTGTTGAAAATGATTTCTACTGGCCATTTTGAATCCAAGGTGGTGACTTTTCAAAATTTTCCTAAACTACTCTTGATAACACACCTTTATGCGAAATTTCGTATCTCTAGCTGAAACGGGCTTGAAAATGTTTTGGCTGCCATTTTGAATCCAAGATGGTGACTTTTTCAAAATGTTGTAATATTTTCCTCAACTACTCCTGATAATACACTTTTATGCCAAATTTCGTATCTCTAGCTGAAACGGTGTTGAATATTAATTTTTGGATCCAAAATGCCGTCATTGAAAACAGTTTGTAATATTTTCGTAACTTAATGGTGATGATGTACCGTCATAGTAAATTTCGTTTTTCTATCTCCAGCCGTTTAGGCTGTGTATTTTATGAAAAAATTCATTTTGGCGGCCATTTTGGATCCAAGATGGCGTCTTTTTTAACATTTTGTAATATTTTCTTAATCTACTGGTGATGCTATACCGTCGTAACAAATTTCGTTTTTCTAGCTCCAGCCGTTTAGGCTGTTTTCAAATCTGATTCTATGCGCTTTATACTGGTGTCAACGACATAAATTTTGTTTCACAAACTTCTTGGTAATATTCAACCTAAATCTTTACCAGCTGTTTACCAAAAATGCTTTTTTTTCGCTATGTGCCCTTCTTCCGGCAATGTCCTCAATTTTAAATAAACGTATTTAGTTTTTCATTTGAATTAATTGAAGCAGTTGTCAACTAGTATTTTTTGAGCTTCAAATAGTTCACATGTCTATTGTTTTGTTTATTTTGATTCAATTTGTTAGCAAGAAAATATATTATTCTTGATTATCTCAAGTTTTCACTGAAATATGAGATGAAAAGTATCTTCTTGTGAATCATAATTTTTCACTTAAACAACGATTTCTATTAAATATTTTTTGTATATTGCACCTATTCCGTTAAAATATAGTAATTTTATTTTCATTTTTAATGATTTTGTTGTTTTATAAATACCGTATTGAATTGATTACAAGCTTTTGAAACATGTTTTCAATATTTTAAAATGATGAATAAAATCTCAGTTTTATTCGAAATCATTTGAAAAGATAATAAATTTTATATGTGTAAGGTATAATATTCTTATGTTTTAGTTTTAAGGTTATGAGCAACACATTATGCATGGTATTAATCCATAGTAATAATAATATGTATAAAAGGAAATGATAGTTGTAAATTTTATACTTAATTGATTCATGCTAGAGTAGAGAATTTATTTTATATGTGTAACGTCAACAACATATGATTGTGTACACAATATGATAAAAGTAACTGCACTATAAACTAACATATATTAAACATATTATTTCTATTTTTCATTTGTGAATTTTGTTTTGTCATGCCAATGATGTTAAACATATATTTGTCAATTTTTGTAGTTTAAGCATATGTTTGTAGTTCCTTAATAGTTAATCATACCCACAAGGTAAATAAACAAAATTAACATTATTTTTAAAATGTGCCCTATTAAGTGGTTTATATATACTGAAAGTATCGTTCGATAGTACCGTTCCCGTATCGTAAGCGGTGAAAATGGATATTGCATTAGTGAAACTTATAAACATGAACTATATGAACTTTCATATCGAGGTTATGATAAAAACTAACTTGGTTCTCTGGAGATCTTGGTTCAAATACCGGTGTTGTTATATTAAACAAAATAACTTTTTAAATGTATATATGCATTAGGAAATGTAAGAAAATTAGTAACCATTGGCTAGGTTAAGATTGAGAAGTCAGGTACGGTGTTTGTTTTTTTATTGCATACACATGAAACTCTTGAGTTAACGCTATTAGTACTGTGGCTACCAGTTAATGAAGGGTGCAAATTCTCCGAAAGTGACATTTGATACGTAATGTTGGTAGACGAACCTCGTCTTTATAAAATTTGATACTTCGTTTGCATGGATGAAGATAAAACGTGGTTGGATTATTTAAAGCAAAGAAAGTGTGTGTACTTGTTAAAAGACAATATAAAGTATTTGCATACAGTTATGAGTGAAAATGAAGAAAATTTGCAAAATGGTGTCGAAAATATGTGTACAATCTATGTAGTGTATGTAGTGCAAAACTACCAAAGCGGGATGTTTTACCCGCGAATCGCCCGTTGTTTTAGATATCGGGAATGAACATGAGGAAAATACCAGGTGCGTAAATATGAGACCGCAATTTATGTACAGAAAAGTCACAGTGATTGGATGACAATGCTAAGAACTATTTTATTCGAAGTATTGGCCATTTCTAACTATACATTTCTGCCATCGTTTCGGCAATGTGTGGATGCCAGACCAAAATAAACTGTGCCTCTTGTGCTGCAAACCAGTCATCAAGCCATTTTCGCAAGATGTGAAGCGCTGGTCAGCAAGTACGTGTCCCATGGATGCAAATAAGTGAAAATCGGAAGGTGCCATGACTGGTGAGTAAGCCGCATGCAGAAGGATTTCCCAGCCAAACGTCGCAATCGTTTCCTTGACCGGTTTTGCTGTGTGGGAGGGTGCATTATCGTGAAGCACAATCACTTTATGTTGTCTTTGGTCATATTCTGGTCGATTTTCACCCAAAGCTTGATGCAAATCGATCATTTGTTGTCGGTAACGTTGAGTATTAATGGTTTCGCCAGGTTTCAGCAGTTCATAATAAATCACTATCTTCTGATCTCACCAAACACAAAGCATTGTCTTCCGTCCATAGCGATTTGGTCTTGCAGTCGATGTCGTCGGTTCTCCTGGAGTTACCCATGATCTTTTACGCTTAGGATTCTCGAAACAGATCCACTTTTCGTCACCAGTCACAATTCGATGGAGAAATGATTTCTTTTTGTAAATGGCAAGTGGTTTTTCGGTTTTACAGCTGCCGTTCAGTCAATGCATGTGGAACCCATTTTCCCACCTTCTGAATCTTGCCCATGGCTTTTAAACGTATGGAAACTGCTTCTCGTGTCACATTTAATTGATCCGCGAGTTGTTGTTGCGTTTGAGCGTCACCCTCATCCAACAAAGCTTGCAATTCGCTGTCTGCGCACTTTTCGGTGGTCTTCCACGTTCTTCGTTTCTCACGTCAAAATCGCCACTATTAAATTTGGTAAACCACGCATAGCACTGTGACTTACCAAGAGCATGATCACCGTAAGCTTCGACAAGCATGCGATGCGATTCTGCAGCAGTTTTCTTCAAATGGTAACAAAAAAATCAATGTTGTCCGCACATCGTAGTTTGTAGGTACAAATTGCGCCATGTTCAACGCTATTAAACACTACACTATGACATGAAACTTGTCTGGTTGTGAGTTAGAAATCGTTATCAGCAGTTAAAACAAGCAAGTGGCGCTAGGGATGGACACGAATCGAGCTAAAACTCGACTCGACTCGAATTCGAGTCGAGTTTCGAGTCGAGCCAGAGGTAATTTTCTCGAGTCGAGTCACTGTTTTTTGGTCGAGTTTCAAGTCAAGTCGAGTTTGATATTTGGCTCGCTCGTGCGACTCGTTTTAACTCGTTTTTAGTGCAGGTAAAAGAAGCCAAAAATCGACCCCAAAATGGAGAAATTCCTGCATTCGTTAAACTTTGGTAATAAATTACCTTAGACATGAGGTTCACAAAACCGAATAGAGCGTAAAAATTCTAGGGGGAAAGGGTGTTTTTTGGGGGGTAGGGGAAAAGTACTGAAATTCCATTGTTGCGTGAAATAGGCGTGTGAGGTGTCGATTTATAGGTTTATTTGTACGCTGAATCGAATGAAAACATCATCAGGTCAAGAAAACCAACAGCAATAGAAATTTATGGCGGAGGTGGAATTTAGGGGGGGGGCGATTATTTTACATGTTAGGTAGATTTCTTTAGAAATATGTCTAATGCAGAGACTCTCATGTCACAAATTCCGGAAAGTTTCTATGTAGTTTCTCCTTTGATGATCCCCTGACACGAAAACCACCCTCAGTTCAGATGTATATAAATATATCAGTCATATTCGATTCACTACTGGATGAGGCCTCTCCCCGGATAGAGGAGTTGGTCAACACCGTAATATTTGTGCCCCCACCGGGAATCGAACCCGGCATATATATGTATATGTATATATACACACACCTACACACACACACACCTAACAGCAGCAGAAGTAGTAAATTACCTTTCGAAAAAAAAATATTTACATGCATATATAAAATAGTCATTCTTATTTATTTGAAGTTTACTCCAATTGGCCCTGAAACAGTTAAAAAAGCTATATACAGGATAAAATCATCTGCTGTAGGCAACGATCAAATTTCTATTCTTTTTATAAAAAGGATCCTACCATATATTATAAATCCAATAACCAATATGTTCAATCTCAGCCTCATGTCTGGTACTTTCCCATCTGACTGGAAAATAGCACAAGTATTAGCATTCCCCAAAACACAAAACGTATTAAATGTGGACGATTTTCGTCCGATCAGCATCCTTCCCGCCCTCTCAAAGGCGCTTGAATACATTGTTAGCGACCAAATTCGGACACACCTAACAGAATACAATTTAATGGATCCACTTCAATCGGGTTTCCGCAAATATCACAGTACGGCTACTGCTCTAGCATGCATCACGGATGATATAAGGCTGGCACTAGATAAAAGAGAGATCACCTATCTTACGCTTCTAGATTTTTCTAAGGCATTTCAGTCAATTGACCACAAAATCTTACTGCGGAAATTATCTCATTTTTTTAATTTTTCCCAGGGAGCTGTTAGATGGGTGAAAAACTATTTGTGCGATAGGAAACAATTCGTAAGTATAGCTGGTAAAAATTCCTCACTGCGCTACCTAACTCATGGAGTACCCCAAGGAAGTGTCCTGGGACCACTTTTATTTTGTATGTATGTAATTGACCTCCCATATGTCCTCTCACACTGTAAATACCACTTGTACGCTGACGATTTCCAAATATACATTTCATGTCACCCACAAAACCTAGAAACCACAATTTCCAAATTAAATGAGGATCTTCAAAAAATCAGCGAGTGGTCATCTAAAAACAGGTTAGTAATTAACCCAGTAAAATCTAAATGTATACGTATATCGTCCAACCAACTAGCTCAGTACATGCAAAAGGATAATCTCCCAGCAGTATGTCTAAACCAGACTGTTATACCCTATTCTACGACAGTCAAAAACCTCGGTGTAATCCTAGACGAGCGACTAGAATGGAAACCACAGATCAATGCAATGTGCAAGAAAGCATTCTCGTCCCTACACTCACTCACTAGACTTAAACACTTTTTGCCCTCCCACATCAAATCAATTCTAGTTAAGTTACTGGTATTCCCTCATCTGGAATATTGCGATGTGATTCTAACCAATCTCAAGGATGAACTAGCCAGGCGACTACAGCGCGTACAAAATGCCTGTCTTCGATTTATTTTCCTTCTCAAGTACTCAGACCACCTGACTCCATCCTATAGACAATTGTCAATGCTAAAACTTAATGAAAGACGCAACTTCCATAGACTAACACTTCTTTTCAAAATACTTCGCCTTCAGCAACCTTCTTACTTGCACGAACGCTTTCAGGCCCTTAGCTCCTACCACGATCGTAACACCAGGTCAAGGGCAAGCCAATTACTCTCGGTCCCTCATCACTCTTCTATCTCCTATTCCAAATCGTTCACTGTTTCCACCGTCCAAGCTTGGAATGATCTTCCGCCCGAAACACGACAACTACAATCCATCTTAACGTTTAGGAAGTCGATTACAGACCTGCTTCATTTAAATTCCTAGTCTTTACACACTCGACGATGAAATAAACAGTAAAAAAAAAAAAAGGATAAGATTAAATGCACAGCTCTTTTTAAATATTCTGGTGTTATTTTTGTATATTTTTTAGTTATTGTTATTAGTAGTAGTATCATTATCGTTGTATATCCATATATATTATCAGCATTAAATTGTAAACAGGCTTAAATTTTCTGTAAAATGTTAACATGTGTGTGTGTGTGTGTGTGTGTGTGTGTGCATTGTGTCTGTTTATGTTTTTTTTTTCTTTGTGTAGTTATGTGTATTCATTTAGTGTTTATTCTTTTTCTTAATTATTATCAAATTATACTAGTATTAATATTGATAGCTTATTTAGATTTTGTATGTACATGGTTGAGTGGAAGAGAAGGCATTTGTGGCCTTAACTCCGCCATGGAAAATAAGTCAATAAATAAATAAAATAAATAAATAAATAAAATAAACGTCCTGATCATTGTGTCAGAATCGTATCGTGTTTTTTGAAACAGATGCTTGGGTGGATTTTTGACGATATAAGAGAAAATATAGATGAAAAAGATACATTTGTTGTTGGATTCTTTGACATTCTTGGGCGGGAGCGGTATTATCTTTGACCGTACTTGTCCTTGCGAATTTTAACGGAAGTTATAAAAGCACTTGGACTACGGTTACAAGAGTGCGGGGCAAGTATTGTGCCCAACTGATTTATGACCTTTTCGGTCGCCAGCTAAAAGCATTGTGAAATGTGAACAACTCAGATCAGGTTCTTCAATTATTCTTTCGGAGACTTTGCAATAAACATTTTGTCTCCACATCTGCTCAGTACAAGCAGAACTGTGGTACGTACAAAGAAGGAGGTCTATATACAGGAACAAATTGTTCTTGCTCTCTCTTTCTCTCCCAGCATTCGTGAGGAGTTCCAATCAGCATCTTTGCAATTGATGGCCAAAAGGAAATCTGTATTTGTCAAAGTGAGAGGGGAAAAGTGTTTGGAGATCCTGAATGGAGTTTTCCAGGATTTTACTGTACTGCCATGCATATGACAGAATGCTATCTTGCTATCTTCAGTACAGGCCTTAGCCGATGCCTTCTCAAATCCTTCCTCTCCTTCTTGTTATTGCAAAGTATTCAGCGTTAAATTGAATCTGAATAATTTGGAATTTGTTAAATGGATAAATACATTCATAAATGATTAATTACTAGAAACTTAAATAGTGCTGCGGTATAATAATAATAATTAAAAGAAATTAATTTTTAACTGGTCACTCTAGAAGTCAAAAGTTAATAGAAGAAAATGTATTGGCTTAATCACAGCGGCAATCCATGGTAAGATACCGAGTAGCGATAGCGAGAAAAGATGCTGGACAGGTTGTTGTTGATTTTTTTAAAATCGCAATTAATAGGGTCTACTATTGTTTATCACAATTTAGGTTTTTCTAATATTCAGCCCTTCTGGATCGGCCCTGTGAAGTTTAACCAAACATAAGAAAACAGGATTTTATTTTCGAAAAACATAATAACGCTGTGCACTGATGACGTCAAAATTCCTCGTTAGGTGAAACGGAATTGGCTAAACGGGAAGACAAGAGATGGCCAAATCTGGATAGAAGATTATCCGGATATAGAATGTAGTCTAGTAACTTTGGACATCGGCCCGTCACGATTAGCCTTTAGCTGTTAAAACCCACACCCATGCCCCTGCTGGGACTCGAACCCGGGACCTTTGAGCCGATGGCCTACCACCGCAGACCGCTCGGCCACCGGGCCGGCATCGGATAACTGATATTAGTCTAGCCATTAGAGACATAAAAAAGGGGTACACTTGGGGGCCCTAAATATAAGACTAATTTTTTTTACTTTGAGGGACCGCCGCTTGCGCCGCCATTTTTAAATATGGCGGCTAAAAGGTAGTTTTTAGCATAGATCCTGTAGGTTTTAGAGATTTTTTAAATTGAAAATTGGAGTGGATTTGCAATGTAAATTTTCTACAAAGTTACTTACATAAAAATTTTGAAAATGTCGCCATTTTGAATAAAAAAATGCGGAAAAACATCTATGTATATGTAATGTATGTCCAGTCCAAACCACTGAAGCTAGACAAACGAAATTTGATATGCTGATGTATCATCAGGAGTAGATTACGGGAAAATTGCAAAATTTGGAGAAAATCTTCATCTTCAATCCAATATGGCGGAAAAATCATATAGACCCTATATATATAAAAAGAACAGTAGCACATTTAAATGATCACTAACAATGCATACAGGAATCTTGGGTATATTTATCGTTTTAGCAAGGATCTCCATCTTGACTCAACACTTCTAAAATTGTATTACTCTTACGTGAGATCACAGCTAGAATACTCCTGTATTATATGGACTCCGAACACTCAGAAATATGTTAAAGCAATAGAGAAAATCCCGTGTAAATTTTTGAAATTACTAATGTATAGAAAAACCACATTATATCCTGCATACATATCATACAGGGAATTAGTGAGCAATTTTAATATACAAACTTTGGAACGAAGAAGGCATTTAAATGATTTAATATTTCTGTACAAATTAATACACAATCAAATTGATTGTATTGATTTAATTCCGAAAATTTTCATTCAAGTTCCGAACACTAAAACTAGATTAGGTAATAATGGGACATTCTATTGCAAAAAGCAAAGGACTGAAATTCTATATAAATCCCCAATTTGGAGAATGAGTGCTTTCTACTACAAAATTGAACCTAAAGTTAATGTAGATATATTTGGAATGACTTACAAAGAATTTAAAAGAACTGCAGGTGAAGTAATATGGTTGTTTCTTGTATCTTGTAATTACTATCATGTACACGCAAGCACTGTAATTAGGCATATTGCCTGTTGTGTTATGTTTTTGAATAAATAAGAACACCCAGGCCGAACCGCGCAAGCTAAATAAACGAAATTTGGCATAAATGTGTACCATCAAGTGTAGGATGCGAGAAAATTAAGAAATTTGAAAAAAAATCGCCATCTTGAAACCAATAGAGCCGAATAAAATATATGTTCATATCTTAGATATGTACGTTTCTCGGCCATGCTGGATCTAATATGTCGAATATTTTCAAATTTTAAAATTTTATTGTAAACTAACTTGATGATCAAACTTTTATGGCAAGTTTCGTTTCTCTGGCTCCAGCGGTTCGGCATGGGCATATTTCGACATATATACGTTTGTTGGCCATATTGGATTCAAGGTGGCGACTTTTTTTAAAAAATTTCGTAATTTTCTCGCAACCTACTATTAATGGTACACATTTACGTCAAATTTCGTTTATCTAGCTCCAGCGGTTCGGCCTGGGTGTTCTACTGTTCTTTATACATATATATATATATGATTTGTCCGCCATATTGGATTGAAGATGACGATTTTCTCCAAATTTTGTAATTTTCCCGTAATCTACTCTTGATGATACATCAACATATCAAATTTCGTTTTGTCTAGCTTCAGTGGTTTAGAATTGCACTGGGCATACTTTAGATATATAGTTGTTTTCCCGCATTTTTTTATTCAAAATGGCGGCACGAGCGGCTGTCCCCCAATCCAAGGTTACAAATTTAGCATTATAGTTAGGGCTCTTAAGTGTACAATTGTGCCAAATTTTAAAACTTTTCAAACCGTTTGCACCCAAAAAGTACCTAATGACTGGACTATATGGGGACGTCATGTAATATCCGGACTGATAGCGGATAATTTTCGGATGTCAGCTAATATCCGGATAACGGGTAATATTCGGATGACGGATACAATCCGGATGGTTAAATGGATACCGGATAACTTGTCATCTGGTTGTCCGGAAATTTTGGCTATCCCAAGAAAACAGCATATCGACATACTGTAGGATTTGGCTCGTTTTAGCTCGACTCGACTCGAAACTCGAGTGACTTTCGAGTCGAGTTGGACAATATTTTTCGAGTCGAGTTGAAAGATTTCTCTTATGAGTCGAGTCGAGTTTAGCGAAAACTCGACTCGAACTCGCTCGTGTCCATCCCTAAGTGGTGCAAGGACGCAGTTTTACGGTAACCACAGTGACAGGTAACGCCGTCTATGCACAAATTCCGGTTACATATTTACACACCTGGTAGCGAAAATCTTACAGAAATACCCCAAGTAGTTAGCGCGCGACGTAAAACTATAACTGCACGATACTTTTTGTGTATATTAACTTATTAACTTGACGAAACCGATTAGGCCTACAATTGTAAAATTGTTCAAAGATGAACACATTTGTATATATCGTGTCGTATTTAGTTTACTTTTTAGTCAAATCAATGTATATAATAATAATAATTCTTTACTAACGTGTTATGAGCAGCATTACAGACACTCGTAACACGAGTCGGTAGTAATATTATAGAACATTTAGGTTGATTTGAAAATGTACAATATTTTGCCCTTATAAAATTAAACTATTGACATTTAACACTCACAGTACATTAAAAAATAATGTGTATATCGAGAGGTTAGAAGTCGAAAGATACAATTTTTACAGATGATAAACTGTGCTCATCTTGGAGTGAGGTATATTTAGTCAAGCTGTTATAATGTGTTATCGTTCCGGTTAGAATACTGTTGTGGCTTGTTTTTGCTATGATCAAGTTATGGTTTCTCATATTATGTGTAGGCACTCATATTTTGCAATAATTCTTTACAATATACTCGACATGTGAGTAAATGTTCAATAAATTGCATATCCATAATTTTTCTGCGTTCATATAGAGGTCCAATTTGAAAATACTGACACCAATATTCATAATGATATTTGTAGTATGATAACTTATGACACAATAATCTTAAAAAGCATTTCTGAATACCCTCATTTTCATCTTAGTTTGTTTTAGTATTACTATACCACACCGTCGCAGCATATTAAATTTTAGTCCTAACTAATATCTTAGATAAAAGTTCTATCATGATCAAGTTCACTCCATTGATTAAGTATATAGCCAACTAGTATTTTGTACTGCATCATTATTATGTTTATATGTTCATGGAATTTTAAATTGTGTTCGAATATTACTCAGAAATCCTTTATTGTCTGTACTATATGAATAATACTCTCTAATATTCTATAATTGCTCGCTATGCGATTAATTTTGTTTGTAAAACTAATGCAATTTGTTTTCTAAATATTTATTTGCATTTTATTCTCTTGGTACCAATTACCAACTACATCCAAGTCCCTCTGTATTAGGAAAACATCTTGAGAATCTTTGACTGAACCTAATAATTTTAAATCGTCAGCATACACAATAATACTTTTACATGAGTGACCTTTGTACATATGTCGTTAACAAAAACATTAAACAGTAAAGTCCCCAGAGGATAGCCCTGTGAAATACCATTACCAATGAACTCTTAGGAGGATAGCGTATCTTTATTTTTAATCTGAAAGGTTCTATTGTGTAAGTATATGGTGAACCATTTCAAGTATACTGTATTGGGGATAGGCCCATCATACTAAATTTATTTAGCAATGTAGAATAATAATAATAATAATGTATAATTCAGTTTTACTGTTTTACTATCAAATATTTGTTGTAATTTGGGTGTCATATCATATTGTGTTCTTCATATTTACTGTTTCGTGTTTGTTATAGTTTACTATACCTTTTGTCTTATTCATTTTACTGTGTGTGTGTGTGTAACTTCTTTATCATACCGCGTGTTATTCACTTTTGCTGCTTTCTGTTCACTATTTGATTCATAATTATTGTATTATATATGTATAATTGGTATCTTCCATACCCCAATACAATATACATCAATGCCCAATTATAAACAGCAACAACATTAACCCACTCAAAATAAGACTGGTGAAATCACATAATAACTATCAACAGGTCGGAATAAGATTCTTTAATCTTTTACCGTAACATATCAGAAACCTGGATATAAAACGATTCACCAAACAAATAAAAATTTTACTGGTAAACTCGACAGCATATGACATGGAGGAAGTAGCTCTGTTTTTTTCAAAATGTATCATAATGGCTATTAGAGTTGTCCATATAAGATTATTGTGCACAAAATTTTAAGTTTTCTAATTAGAGTGGAGTGTATAATATTTAGCTAGAAGTATATGTGCATATCCAGAAAAAAAAATGTAAGAATTTTGCAATCTTGTCATAAAGCATGTTGTTGAATTTGAACTGTATATTGTTTGACTTGTTCATACATTGTACATGTAAATGAACGCAATAAACATTACATTGCCCCTGTGCCCAATAGCACTTATATATGGTCGCCGGAACGCAATAAAATCAATCAATAAAGAACGAGTACAAAACTACACATGGCTGCCCTATATAACATCTTGAACCAAATATCTTTACAGATGTTTTTAAATATCGCTGGAAAACATATGAGCCGCGAAGAGCGTTTTAACAAAACGTTAGGGGAGCGTTTCCTTCATCGAATTGAAAATTTTAAATATTACTGTTACTTTGCATCTGACGGAGTTAATAGCAGTATTATTTTAATCAAAAAAGGTAAAGTACTTTAGCTTATATCTTGACATCCTTTTGCATATAAAAGTAGGAATTTTCAAATTGAGTAAGCGATGACAGAAAGTGCAAGGTGGAATAGTTCATGTTTACATGGCATGGACGTCTGTGAAGCCAAGTAGTTAGAATACTGTGCATGATTTTTATAAACTGCAGTTTAACTAGTTAACTACTCCTATGGCCACTGGAAAGACCTGCATGTGCCACGTCATGCATTCCTATTGCCATACAATGTAAACGAAAGAAGTCATTGTGCAAGGTCCATATTTGAATTTGTTTATAGCCTTTAGACAGGTATGGCTCAGTTCGGGATAGGGTAGGAGAAAGGATGTTTGAAAGTAGTCGGCTAGGGTCTATTTTGAAGGTGTCGTCCCGGCATTCGCCGGCAAGGATATCGCATGATTCACATGATCCTTGGTTAATTCTCAATTTTTGTTTCCAGTGTTGTATGATGGTGATTGTACTTGAAATGTTGCATTAGTTTGGATGCGTACAATGCAGAATATGGCACTAAATCAGGCGGTGATATGAGCCAAAGGACAAATGTGTAATTCCTTGCACTCACATCACTCATTCTATGTCCCAAGTTAGGTTAAGTTTCGTAGATGGATGAACTAAAAGGTAAAAGTTACAGAAGAAATGATACCTTTGAACTTAAAGAGATGTGGAGTCCGGAAATATTTTAAAAAATGTAAGAATGCCTTCTCGAATCGAAGTACAATCAAGCTATAAAGGCGGTAAAGAAAAAGGGGGTTCAGTTTACTTTAACTATTCCAAAGAAAGTAACATTTATAGGAGAAAGATAATGTTAAGAAAGTGTGTAGCAGTCTTGACACGCAAATTAAAATAAATTTTGGATCATCAAGCGGTGTAGTAAGGGCGAAAGACATAGATATGCGTGAAACTATATGAGCTTCCGCCATGGGAGAGGATTGGAAGTAATTGATTGTCATCTGTGAAAAATGTGTATATGTATATATATAACAAAACCTGACTTTTCTAACCTAACCTAATCCGTTGTAGTCTAAGTTTAAACGAAAACAAGGCTAAAGCTAAGAAAATGCCATGTGACGCCATTAGTATTCCTGCGCGTGTGTCTATATCCGGCCCTGAATCAACTGGAGTGCGTAATTACGAATTATTATAGTTTGGTTTTCGTAACATATTTTCTGTCGCTACCTGCCAGGTTGTGAGTGTGGATGTGCAACGGATAAGCCCTAATTATCTTTTAAATATGAGTTGTATAGAGCGTATAATATTGGCCAATAGCTGACTCACGTTTGGAATAGATTAAGTAAACCTTATCCGGAAGGTAACTTAAAGTTGGAGATGGCAAGATGTAATAGATGACACCTAACTCGCCTTCGCTCGCTCTGCTCTTTTGGCGTTTTGTGCATGATTTTTTCTTCCGCTTTATGTCACCTTTATCGAGATGTACGAACAATCGAAGTCTCTTAAAGACGTGCGGGGAGTAATACATAATGGCCCTTCGCATCGCATGTATGCAGGTAGATTATAAAATTTGGAACGTAAAATAAGTGCGTAGATTCAGTCCTTTTCTTAATATATATATATAAAGGCAACGCCCTAGCCGAGCTGGTCTACCGGTTCCCGTAAGATCACCGAAGTCAAGCAGCTCTGGGTCTGGTCAGTGCTTGGACGGGTGACCGTTGAAGTACTCCAGATGGTGTTGCCTATGCGGCGTCCACCGAGCGTCGTGAGATCAATTGGGGAGCTTTCTGAATAAAGAGGTAGCGATCACAGTTGAGAGCTTCGGCTCTCCTCTCCCAACACGTCTGGTCAGCGTGGGAGCAGTAGAGTAGACCATCTCCTCCCTCCGCGAGAGGCCTCATCCAGTAGTGGATTGAATATGGCTGTGTATTATTATATGTATATATATATATATATATGAGCTCCTGCGTAGCCTAGTCGGTAGCGCGCTCGACTTCAGTGCGAGAGGTCCCGGGTTCGATTCCCGGTGGGGGCTCAAAAATTTCGGTGTTGACTCAGCAGTGAGAGGGCAATTGGGGAGGACAATTGGGGAGCTGCTGTGAATAAAAGACAGTAGCGATCACAGTGAGAGCTTCGGCTTTCCTTTCCCAACCCGTCTGGTCAGCGTGGGAGCAGTAGACCAACTCCTCCCTTCGGGGAGAGGCCTCATCCACTAGTGGATTGAATATGGCTATGATTTATTATATTATATATATAGGGTGTAAAGAAAATACTGTTACGTACCTTGGAAGGTGAATGCTGGCATCGAAACAAAAAAAAAGTTCATATCAACATGGGACGAATTCCGCTTCGTTTTCAAGATGCACGGTTTCCAACCTAGAGCCACAAAATCGATTTCTTGCAATGGAATCACAATGATAAAAATTTCGCCATTAATCTTAAAATAAAATTTATTTTTCGGAAGTTGATTTGCATCAATAAAGTGTGGATAATATAAATTAAAAATTTATGCCATCGGATAGGGTAAAGTGGGGACAACTGGGAGTATTTTCCGTTTATATTTTTTGAAACCTACAATTTTGCTTCAATTGAGAAACCAAAGGTGGCATATAAAAGATTGATCCTTTGGGAACAGTCCACATTTTTTGGAGGTCAATAGAAAAATATTTTATTAAAAATATGTTTACGTTATTTCGACAGTGCAGTTTGTCCACAATTGGCAGGTCAACTGGGACAAAGTAATATTTATGTAAATAATGGGGAGTGTACATTAAATGATCAACATTACACGGCAAACCAGTACCAGATTTAAACATATGACTATAGAAACAAGAAACGTCATACTATGGACCTATTTTTAATTGCTACTCTTAGTGATCAAAATTGTACAAATAACCTTTAGGCCTATCGGCAAAAATTATGAGAAAAATGTTGAGAATGCTTTTAACTTTTATTGTTATTAGCTCTAATGTGAAAACTTTGTGAACATGAAGCATCCAATAAGTAGTAGCTAGGTTGATTAAACTAGTCACAAGGCGATGACCATAAAGTATGGTATTGTGAAGTAGATTAGTAATGGAAAACAATCCCTGTAATACAGTCCCTACGATTAACTGCCATTAGGTTTACGAAAACAGAACTTAGTCCTATTCTATTGCAAACTGGAGATGGTCGACAAATCTACCGGAAAGGTAACAAACTCGGAGAAGCGACCTACTGAGCTTGCCAATGGATGCGGAAGGTTTGCTACAATATCTGCTAATACAAAGGCTGGTTCCTCCAATGTCTCTGCAAATCGGTAAGTTCCAGCTTTGCACCTGTAAAACTTGGCATTGTACCCCTCCTCAAATGTGTCTGTTATTTTTGCCACGTAGTGCCGCATAGTATCACTTTTGGTTCCATAAACGCGCACAACGACAAACGAATCAGTCTGAAGGTCACACAGGTCCAAATTATCACTAAAATTTGCCTCTTCATCTGAAAACTCTGTGTTGGATGATGTTTGGTTGTCACTCTCATCTTCAGAGATGCTGTCGATCAATTGCGTGTAATCTGTCTTCTTCCTTTTCCTGACCAGGTTCTGCTTCAAGTTCAAAGCACGATCTTCCTTTCTACGTTGCAACTCCATTTTCTTTTTAATTCTTTCTGCAGCCTCTGCCTCCCTTTGTTGCTTCACTGGAGTATCCGTGAGAACAGACGATATCTTTCGTTTCTGGGTATTTTTTCTGCGTGCTTTCTTTGCGTAGGGTCGAATGTGTTAAGGAGTAATGCTGCTGGTAGGAATAGGATCAAGTATAGGACTATTTTGGGAACTTGCTGTATTACAACTGGAGACTTCACCATTGGCATGAGTGGAAGTAGATGGCAAGGTGGAGAGCTTTAAGGTTAGACCTACGTTTTCATCGCTAGCTAGGCCTATATCTTGATCAATTATAACGTGGTTTCCAGACCCTGACGTTGAAGCAGAAGTGCCAGTCTGACCCCCACCAGATGGTGCCAGCAATCAAAGTCCCAGTTGTTCCCACCCTACCCTAATCAGTGTTGCCAACCTTGTATATCTTTCATTTTCTCAAATGGCAGTATGTCAGTGTATTAGATATGTGGAATCCTCTAGTGATGGTAAACAACATAATAAAAAGTAAAGTACAGAACGCAGTGTTGTAAACTGTGAAATTTTGTTTCTTCTTTTGAAGAAACTGTAATTTTTCATGTTTAATCTAGTAGTAGAACGTTAACAGTTTGCTACACTCCCTTAGGTGCTTCACACATGCTGTTTACAATCGCCAGAGGATATCATATATTGATTAAACTGGCGTAGTGACATTTGAAAAAAAATGAACGATATACCAGGTTGGCCACACTGATTACCCGATGGCATAAGTTTTTAACTTGTAATATCCAGTTTATTGATGCAAATCAACTTCCGAAAAATACATGTTATTTTAGTGCATCGTTTAAGATTTATTTCGAAATATTCATTGTATTTACCATTGCAAGAAATTGATTTTGTGTCTCTAAGTTGCAAACCGTGTATCTCGAAAGCGAAGCGGAATTCACCTCCCAAGGTATGTAACCATCTTTTCTTTACACCCTGTATATATATATATATATCACAACCATCCATATTCAATCCACTAGTGGATGAGGCCTCTTCCCGAAGGGAGGAGTTGGTCTACTGCTCCCACGCTGACCAGAATATATATGAGCTCCTGCGTAGCCTAGTCGGTAGCGCGCTCGACTTCAGTGCGAGCGGTCCCGGGTTCGATTCCCGGTGGGGGCTCAAAAATTTCGGTGTTGACCCAGCATCGTGAGGACAATTAAGGAGCTGCTGTGAATAAAAGATAGTGGCGAGTGAGAGCTTCAGCTCTCCTCTCCCAACCCGTCTGGTCAGCGTGGGAGCAGTAGACCAACTCCTCCCTTCGGGGAGAGACCTCATCCACTAGTGGATTTACTGTGATTTATTATTATTTTATATATATATATAATAATCAATAGTAAATCCGTCGTTGCTATGGTAGCTTCTCAATATCTTTCCCTTTCCCGTCGAAGACTCTTCTCAATCTCAGGGTTCGTTAGTGCCGTAGATTCTTCACTGTGGTGTTAGCAGAAGATCTAGGAGTTGTAAACATACTAAATTATCGCGCTAGGAAAGATTTCACGCTGGTCCAAATCTGCAAAACAACACCCTATGGCAGTGGAGACTACTGTTTCATCTTACTTTGAATCTCAAATACTCAGGACAACGAAACTCGTACGATCACTAAATGAGCCAATTAGGGCGCGGCAGCTTTCGCACAATGTCCCTAGCAAGATAGCTGAGTAAAAACCAGGAAATAGCTTTTCAGCGTAAATAAATATTTGATTTATTAAAATCAAATAATAAGCTTCCAGATACGGCAACCATTGTTTCTTAAAAACAATGGTAACATAACCTACTATAAATCATGAACTCCCCTCTTGAAGTTTAGCAGTAAACTGACAGAAACTTTTCTTTTAATTTAAACATTGATTACATATTAATAAAAACATTTAATTCCCGTAATTCTTGCTTGAGTACTTGCAAAACCAAAAACTTTTTCCTATTTAGTATATCTCATGCCATTAACACAGACAGCTATTTCGGCTCGTTAAACTAATTACCCGGATCTGTTATCCGTCCAGACTTAAAGAGTATACTGTAGCCCTTATGGCAACAACGATCCCGGTTTGACTGCTAAATAAAAAAAAAAATCTATGCTCCCTGCAGCCGTTCTCTCACTTCAGGTTTCCATAGCCAAGCGGCAACGCTCCAGTCGCTGTTAGTCTTCCTCCCTTTTCCCCCGTCAAGTTTTTCAAATGAAGCTATCGTTAAACTAGATAATTAAGTACATCTGCTCAGAACTCGGAACTGTCCCGTACATTGAGCGCATCTGAAATAATGAAGGAAACAAAATTTGAAGTACATTCAACGCCATGTAACAGAAATATGGAGAATTAACCAATGGTCATGTAAAACAAAGGACTACATAAAGTCTTGGGCATTGTCATATATTTGTTTTCAGTATTTCCCTACACAAATTAGTGCGTCTCATGACTATAGGAATGCAAAATGTGGAATTTGCAAACGTTTCCAGTGGTCTGTGGGAAAAGTAGTTAAACTACAGTATTACCGTCAGGGAATTTGATTATGGATCGGATAAAAATTTTGAAATGTTATTAGTGGTTTTGTATCTCGATCTGTATTTCTTATATTGCGAATACTTTACGAAACACACTCCAAAAGAAATTTTACTCTTATGCGCAATGTATGAGGTTCTAATTTTTAAGTTCACAAGAGTTTTATTTTTTTTCTTACATAAAGACCTGCAAAATCATTTTTTTTTAACCCTTGTGCATAGCGTTCAGCGGTACTTTGGTACCCTTCTTAGAGTATAGCCCTTGGAAATTATGGTTTAAATACTGCTTTTGTAATCTGTTGTGGGTGGTTGATGGGATTTACTTGCTTCCAAGATTGGGAAGTGGAAGCACTGGATTGGCTATAGTCGCTGCACATTCTTCTTGAAACTTCAGTTGTAACTCTACTTTCAGTGTACCATCCACCGAAGTCGAGAAAGTGTTTAATGTAAGGTTATATCAGGACCTCTGAATAAGCATCAAGATCGAGAGGAAAGACTGGTTTATGTATGGGCCTACTATACTGAAACCGGAGCACTAGCTAAAAACGTACAATGCACATGGTTCCCACGTGTACTGGACTTTTTATATTCTGATTTTTTTTTTTTTTTTTAATTGGTCTTGGAGTTTTTTAATTATTGTGTGCCTATATTCTAAAATATATTTCTTTTAAGGAGTAAAAGAAAAACAGGAATAAGAGAAAAGGACTATGTGACAACTGACAAAATGATTGAAATAATTGTTTAGAAACTAAAACGGAATATACATAAGCGAAGCAAATGAGTTAGTGGAACTAGCAGACAAGAGATTGCATTTCAGACTTCTTACAAACTCGAATACTTTCTGAAAATGTGTTGAGAAACAAAGGGAAGGATCGCTACACTTGGACGAGGATCTTGTTTAATTGTAAATGTGCTATAAATGGTAATAAATACTCTCTGCATACTGTAGTCATCAGTTCGATTTGGACTGCTTTGGTTCACAGAAATTTCTGTTAGGAAGAATTTCTATTAGCCTTGGTGTTTTTCTTATTATATATATATACAGAAATGTTATCTGTCTGCACTTGATTCTTGCTGTATTGGAAATTTAAATGTGGATTTTTTAAACTAAAGAAAAAGACTGTGAGGGGAGGGAAGAGGACACTTAAAAAGAAGTTTTTTCTATAAGTTGTTTCCGGTGTGAGCCAAAGATGCCTAAAGGCTATAAATTAATCCCATATAAGTTTTTTTCATGGTTATCATAATTACTAGCTTTGATTAAGCATTTCCAATTCTTGGCATATGGAAGAAAAAGTGAACTACACCTGGAACCTGGATTTTAAATTGGATAAAAGCATGGGAATCATGCATACACACTATCTGCAGATCAAGAGAAAAATATGTCATTTTAATCTGTAAGTCTCTCCTGCCAGCTTGTAATGAGTAAAAGTGAACACAAACATGCGTTCAGAATATCAATATCAACGTTTGCCACCTCATAGATCCTCAGAAAATTATGTCATACACGACGAAACTCAGGAACTAGAAAAATGGACATACCCAACTTTTGCTATATCACTGCACACTTGAAATACACGTAGGTACTTCTTACGGTTTCGTAGTAACTAAGATTTAACTATAATAGGATGGAATTTGTGAAGGTATTTTCCTTACTATCATTAGAATTGATTTCAGGATGAATATTTCTATAAGGTATTCTTTTTCTTTTGGTAACTACTACAATATTTCCATTACCCACACTTACCTTACTTTCTCCGACATCTTTCCATTGCACCAGGTTGCATTACTTTTTTTTTTTTGGTACATTTTGACTAATAGGAATATCCTTACCTTTTACCAGATTGTATTACTGTGAGTGGCTTGGAAAGTACGGTCTAGCTAGTTAACATAATGGCATTTAATGTAAATATAACAATTTAAAGAAATGTCGCATTCCCCTAGGAGTAATTTTTATTGAAATCAGATAGGTACGCAATGTTGATTTCTTAGCCTGAATTGCCGCAGTAAAAATATCTCATTCATTATTATTATATTTATTTTTGAATCGTAGTTGCCATGGAGGATGAAGTGTCACATTCAGTGGATGATGGAATGTCTTATTCAGCAGAGGATGTAAAACCTAAGAAGAAAATTCGACATCGAAAGAAACGGATGTACCAAATGTTGCAGCAGCAGATGGAATTTTATTTTAGCGATGCCAATCTCACAAAGGATCGTTTCTTTGGACAGTTGTTAGAGCAAGACCCTTGTAAGTAATAATAAGTCTTAATTTTTTGGTTATGAAAACCCTTTTTAAGTTGTTGTTGTTGGAAAAGTTTTGTAGGAAAGCGGTAAATTCGAAGTTCATTTATATATGAACCTGGCCTTAACTGCATACAACTCCCTGCAGCTCAGATTTTTCTTCTGTGCTTCCTTCTTCCATTCTCTCCTTCCGTTTCTATTTTCACTTTTATTTTATTTTTATTTTCTCCTTTCCCCCTTCATCTCTATTATTAAATTATTATTTTCCCTTTTCTCTGATTCTTTACCCTGTTATTCCTTTAGAAAGCATCTCTCTCACTTCTAGTAACCTCCACACGTCCTTCTCCGTTTGGTGTTTTCTCCGACCCCTTTAGTCATTTCCGCGCCTCCATAACTTGGTTACTGTTACCCAGCATCAGTAGGCAACATGGCGACTCCTTAGCACCAATCCTCTGTGTTCATTTTCTATTCTATATTATGAACACACTTCTGTGAAACGTTGCCGCTTTTCTTTTGTTTGTGGTGGTCGTGAACGCCTGTATTTGTATCATAACGTAAGTACCTTTTTTTTACCGTCTTACATATATGAAGTACATGTAGAAGAAGGTCTGATAGGCAATATAATAGGTGAAATTTTAAAAGAAAGGAAAGGAATTGTACTTACGTAGTGTCTTGACCAAAATCACGTAACACTATAAAGTCACTTAAAATTTTGTCTTCGGTTGTAGACAAGAAAGAAGTTCACTGAACACACGTGCACAATTTGAAGAAATAGAGAAACAATATGGCGGACGTTCGGGAATCATCAACTTCCTTTTCCAAACTAATCCCACTTTTTCTGGCTGCGTTTTCTATACTGTATCTCACTTTCTCAGACTACAGTTTCTATCCTGAATTCCACTTTCCTGACTGCGTTTCTTTTGTCAAGTCCCAGTTTTTATTATTACGGTATTATTAATTATTATACCCAGTTCTATTTTCAACACAAAACACCATTTCCAAAACCCGTTTCCCATCACTACTTGCGCACGTGCAGAACGTTGTCAGTTGTTGATGTGGACGTCCGCCATCTTGTTTTGCTATCCCTTCAAAGTTCACGTGTGTTCAGTGAACTTCTTTCTTGTCTACAACTGAAGACGGCTGTAGCCGAAAATTATAAGTAACTTTATAGTGTATATTGTTTAGGGTCAGTTCTACAATCGACCGCTAAACTTCTAGTCACCGCTAAGTTGAGGCCAGCTCTCATTGGACAAAATCAGACGTGGCCTCAACTTAGCATTGACTAGAAATTTAGCGGTCGATTGTAGAACTGACCCTTAGTGTGTAATTGTGCACGTGATTCAAGATACTACGTAGGTAGAATTTATTTTTTCTCTCTTCAACTTGCACCTATTATATATATATGTACATATTGACAATCAAAAATACGGTAACCTCGGAACCTAAGGACTGCCGGATTTCCGAAAATTCCAGAGTTTTTATGTGTATGTATGCTCTATATATTTAACAGAAAAGCACTACCTGTACAGTGCTTTAAAGAAAGAAAATTAAACAATAAATGAAAAGCAATTTATAAAGATTAGTTTTTAATTTCTGTTTTTATTAATTTTTTTCACTAGTTAATTAATTTTTAAATTTAATTAACATTCATTTTAAAAGATTTTTAATGCCAATAAGCTTAAAAAAAGAAAGAGAAAGAAACAAAAAAACGTCAAACTTTTTTTTTTAATCCAACTGATGTATTGCTATCCAGCGGTGGAAAAACGAGTATAAGGACGAGGTAACCCCTACTGTGCGCAGACGGCAGTATGCATGACCAAACATCTGATTCAGGGGAACAACGCCGTCAAAACATAAACGGCGCCTCCAGAACAGATTGGTGTGCTAACGCGGTAAATGTAAAAATGCGCTCTGACATTCATGCCGAAAAAAAAAATTATGAAACCGGAATATTGATCGCCGGATTTTTTTTATTGTCAGCCTGTATATAGGAATGCTGGAATATACATATGGCCCGTTCAATCTCAATTCAGGCAGGGCATGTATCAGTCAAGTCGTGGAATGTGATAATTATTTTTTTATGAGCTCTTGATGGAAATTTAAGAGCCTCGTATATTTTATTTATTTTCCCGAAAACGAAATTTCTGCCGAGATATTGCCTTTTGAAGATCATTGTTGTTAATTATTGAACCTCAAAAAAAGATACGTTGTACTACCTTTGACAAATTATATCTTAGTAGCTAATTAGCATAAAGAAGTCATTCGTGTTTTATATGATAGGTATTTGTGTGTAGTCTGCGATGTCAAAAGACTACTCCTATAACTTGTGTACTGGGTGTATAGAAATTCTGACGACTTTGAATATAAAAGAAAATGCCAGGGATTTAGAAATTTTTTACTCTTTTCCATAACTAAGTGCGTAGGCCTACTTGCTGTTTACAAGATAAGATAAAATAAGATGCGTTTTATGGGCGGTAACAGTACTAAATCTTACTCCCGTCCCGTTACTGTTTACAACTTTGAGTAGCTAGTTGTAGGTACTTTTCCGTAAAAATACCTTAAAGAGATTCGGTGTGTTACTTTCTTTTTAACAACAACAGAAAGTTCGCCATATTTGGATGCTGTTTTCTCATAAAAGGTATTTTGAAAACGATTGATTTTTAAGTATAGTTTTGAGAACCTTATGTGTTCTAAAACCTGACCAGGCTATATAGTCAAACAGTCATTGATTTAGTTTAGATTTTATAGTTACTTGCAAAAAATAAATTTAAAAAAAAGCTTTCGCGAGACACTTCAAGAGTTGCTGAATTTAACGGGAGGTGAGGAGTGTTTCGCGAACTTTTTTTTTTTTTTTTTTTTGCGGGAAACATTAAGTCGTACAATCTAAACCAATGCCTCGTCGATTATCTTGTGGGGGAAAAGAACATATCAGGTTAAAATCAGAAATTACGTATCCACATTATTAGTATTCTTAATGGTAACCGCAGGGATTCCCTTTAGGATCTCTGTTATTTAATATATTTTTAATGCCATTTGTAACAGTATAAAGAACACAGCAGTATTTCTTTATTCAGACGATTTAAAGTTAATAGAAGAAGTTAACAATATTTAACAACAGGTCGCTTTACAGGAGGATATCAATAATGTCATGAAATAGTGCGATGAATAATGAATATCAATAGAGGTAAAGCATATAAGCTTCACAAATAAAACTCAGTACTATGTGAGTTGGTACACCATTGCTAATGCTCACATTGAGAAAGTGAATAGCATAAAGAATCTAGGCGTCATACATATAACTAAGGAAGATAGAAAACTCATTGGGTATACATTTAAACAATGGCGAGAAATAAAAGTACTAAATACTACATATATGTTATTAAATAAAGTACTGTTTAGACCTAAATTGAAATATACTTCCATCGCCTGGAATTGCAGAATTAAAACAAGATCCAAAAATGCTTCTATAGATATCTGTGTTATAGATATATACTCCCCTACTTCCAATATAACTATGGTTATTGATGTACTTATTTTGATGTAGAACCTTTGTATAGTAGAAGGGATAAGCAGTTCATTTTCAGTGTTCATAACAACAAGGCACAATGTAAATATATACTCGATAATTTATTTATACATATTCCCCTTCAGAATACTCGAGTACTTAATCTAATTGTAACTAAAGGTAATTGTGGGGACAAAAAGGTAGTGTATTGTTCTGTTTCATTCAAGCTTCGTATTTTTGTGCTCTTAGAGGTGTCTTTTATAGGTGTATATAATATGTCTACATGTAACTTTATTTTATTTTTTTCTTTGCCTTAAAACTAGTGTTGTATTGGCTAAATTAGCTGTTCGCTTAAATAAATATGTTCATTCATTCCTTATTTATTATTTCAGATATTGATTTAGAAGTTTTCATGAAGTGCAATAAGATCAGAGCTATAACTAGCGATGTTCAAGATATTGTGAAAGTTATTGGAAATTCGGATATGCTGGAATTGTCTTCGGATGGCAGAAAAGTTTGTAGAACAACACCGATCCAGAAGAAAGAGGATGCAGATGATTGCACGATTTATGTGGTACGCTTACATTTTCTAATTTTTGTGTTCTAAAAGTTATATGGGAGAAGTAATGGCACTAGTCTCACTTCTTTTTATTTATTAAGCTTTGTTTGTTTCATATATATATATATATGCTGAGAAATAAAAATAACATTGAAGTCTTTATGGTACGTATATAAAATGCGTGCGTGAACTTTACTGGAAAAGACTAAATAATTCCCATAAAACAGTTTTGAGTTGTATTGTTACACCGTTGTACTTAAGTGGCACTGCGCATCTTACATAATGTTGTAAATAGGGGGGAAAATGTTCGTATTCTTTCAAATGTTACGTGTTTTTGTTTTAGAAAAAAAAATACTAGCTCTCTCTCTCTTTTTTTTTTTTCAAAGCAACTATTTGTAATATTCCTAACGTCTTTTTAAGTAAAAATTATTTTTGATACAGATAATTAAGAAGAAGTGCTATATAGACGCTAAATACTGTATTCGGGATCGGAACACCTTTTGGTTAGAATTTATAGTTTTTCAGTGTACAGTAAGGATGTCTTCGAACTTAAGGATTTCATGTATTTTCAGAACAGAAATTCGCGGATTTCTTTCCCTGTCGTGGCTTTGGGTGCATGTTGCTCTACATTAAGTATGGAATTTTGTAATTATGGAATGCGATCAAATGAAAATGACTGGCAATCAAGCGTTATCCAACGATTCTTTTTCGTTTGCCGTATTTTCGGAACAGAGTGTAATTTCAGAGGGCAAGAGAAGGCTTGTCCCAGGTTAGCATCTCCTAAAAGTTGTTTGCTTATAATTAAATTTCCAATAGCGATCTAACAAAAATAGCCGGTGTTCAAAGACGATCTAATGATGGTTTAAAGCATAAATATTCAGAGCATAAATTCCCGAAATTTCCTTGTCCAGGCTCTACTTTGAATGTCGGATTTTATAGTAATGTAACGATGCTCTTTCATTTGCCACATTGGCATAGGCCCTAAATAAAATAATACCATCTTTCGTCTCGCAATGCTGCATGAAAATAAAGGAATAGTAAGTTAGGATGAATACTTGAGGATTTGAACTGCAGTTCTGCTGAGTACTTTAATTATTTGCAGCGTAAAGCAATAAATACTAGTAGTATGAAACAATAGATATGTGAAGAAAAAAAACACGAAAAAGCGTTAAATTTTTTTTTCTTATTGAAGAATAAAAATTTCACAGGAAACAAGGTTCTTTACAATACTAAACATGCACCACATGAAACCATGAAACATTGATCTGTGTTCTGTGAAATAGCCTCGTTACTGTGGGTAGGTTTTCGTGAATTGTTATACTGAAAAGTTTCTCACTGTCTGATCCAGTAAATTCAGTAGGCTATATAGGAGGGGGGGGGGGGGGATTAGCATGATTTTACAAATATTTCACTACAAGTAAGTCAAATGAGTTCCCAGCTAGCTGAGTGGTAAACGCTCCTACTTTCGGTGTTGACTCGGCACCATAATGCCTATTGGGGGCAACTGGAACTAAGAAGTAGTGGACCGTAGTCTTGAAAACCATATAAAGCAATGGAATCCGTTGTGCTTAGCACACAACACCCTGTTTGAACGAAAAGTCTTATATGGACTGGCTGTCGAGCTGAAGAAGTAGTAGTTATAAGGAAATTACAACATTGTTAGTAATATAGAGTTTGTTCTCCTTCAAGAATATTTTCTTCTTGAATATCAAATATGAGACATGCCATGAACGTGAGAGACAGGAACTATGAAGTAGTTGCAGTGCTAA
>JAGDQP010004755.1:0-19803 GCA_022664845.1 Lepisma saccharinum
AAGCACTAGAATCAGCACCATTAAAACCATCATGTTTTTACAGATACGTCGATGATACATTTGTCATTTGGCCACATGGTAGAAATGCGCTACAGTCGTTCCTTGAATTTCTCAACAATCAACACAGCAACATTAAGTTCACCATGGAAACAGAAACGAAGGGCTGCATACCATTTCTAGACATCCTCATTCGTCGCAAACCTGATGGAAGTCTGGGCCACAGTGTTTATAGGAAGCCTACCCATACCGACCTTTACCTTAATGGAAACAGTTTTCACCATAAATCGCAGCGCAATACAGTCATCAGCACACTTGCACTTAGAGCAAAAACCATCTCAGACCAAGAAAGCTTCCCTAGTGAACTGGCACATCTCAAGAAGACCTTACTGCAGAATGGATACAAGAAAGAGGACATTCGTTTGGTCCTGAAAAGGACCTTTTCCAGCAAGAAGAAGACCACCCCAGAAACTGAAGATCCAGTCAATATTGCAGTCCTGCCCTACACTGGTAAACTTTCTGGAAAGGTTGCAAGAATCCTGAGGAGACACAACATCAAAACCATTCATAGACCGCCGTCAAAAATCAGAAACCTACTTCGTCCAGTTAAGGACGACTTGGGTCTTAAGACACCAGGAGTATACTGCATTCCTTGTGAATGCGGAAAAACATACATAGGACAAACAGGACGGACAGTAGAACATCGATGCAAGGAGCATGAAAGATACATAAAGCTATTTTATCCGGATAAATCAGGCCTGGCAGAACACAGCATAACAGAAAAACATAGAATTTTATTTTCTGACACTAAAATTATCTCAAAGAGCTCCAATTACTGGGATAGGATAATAAAAGAATCTCTTGCCATACTACAAGAACGTAATAATGTCAACAGAGATACAGGATTTCAACTTAGTCGGACTTGGACACCAGTCATAAAGAAAACATACATGAAAACGACCAATCAGCGTCAAGCTATAGGCCAACCAATCAGAGACATAGATTCTTAAGCTCCGCCCCCTACCGTTACTACATATAGTACACATGAACTGGTCTCAAGTATACTTGCCCTGAAGATGAGAACAATGTCTGTTCTTGAAACGTCGGCTCTATCGTCGGACTTTACCTGGCTGATATCCCGAGAACATATGTATAATATTCGCCGCCAGGAAAGCTTCAATTCTTAAATGTGCGTTGTTTGTGTACTCAATGTGTATTTTTATTGACTACTTACCCTTAGTGCATATTTTGCACATATTAAGTTCATATTTACGGAAGTTCACATTATCTCAAGTACGTTTTCAGATCACTTTTAATACATTTTCTACTACTAAGTGAACGTTTTGTGCATGAAATGCGTACCAGCACACCAGAAGTTCAAATTTTGTGCACTAAAGTGTGGTGTAGTTTACATAATTTCACGAAAAGTTCATATATTATGCACTAAGAACGTAGTAAAACTGGAACATATTGTGAACATTTTTCGGACCATATTGTGCACTTTAAGTGTACTCTGATTTTCAGTGTGGTTCCGTTCTAAATTTATAAAAATAGTAACAAGTTAAACTGATTATCATGATCTGAAATTGTCAGCTTTTCGACTATCGTAGCCCCCCATATTCCATATTTTTGGCCCCTATTAATTTTAAACCTTCTTTTTTTTTTTTTTTTGCCTGTTTATAATAACTGTAAGAAAATTAAAATTTTGTCTTCCGATTTCTGTTACACCATCGTATATAATAAGAGATATAAGAATATTGTATTTGAGATGGGCGCTTAAGTTCAATGAACTGCTGGATTTGTCGGTGGTATCAATAAATTCATTATTTCATTGAACTTTTTTTATTGTCCCCTAAGCAGCTATTAATTCTGAAAATTAATTTTACATTATTTTACTCAAGATATTTGTAGTGTTTAGTGGTTTTTGTTTACACGTCTTATTATCCTAACAGCTTAGTTCAGTATTGTGAAGCCAAGCGGCTTCTCCACAGTAAGACAAGCGTAAGTCATAGATCTGCTCTGTAGCCATTATAATAATTGCATTACTTCATCCTTGAATTATAATTAGTACTCTACAATTATTCAAATTTATCACCATAGCAAGCGAAGTTATTAAAAATATATTCATTTGTTCAGATTTGTTTGAAATATCTAATTGTCTCACACGTGTTACAACGAGTGTGACTTAATCATGTAATTGCTCAATTATTATGTTGATTTGACGTTACTACTACTTTTTTTTTTCTTTTAACAGTATTTCAAAAGATGGGTTGAGAAACTCCTCACTTAAAACCCGTTTTGCAATTCAGTATTTAATCGTTCTAGCTTTGTTTTTCTCTTATGCCGTAGTGACTAATACGTTTCCTGCAAATGCATTATATTGTCATTTGTACGCATTTAGGTACTCAAATACATGATTATTCACTTTCGATTCAACGATAATCGTAATCAAGGATAATGACAAGATACGATAAAAGCAAATTATGGCTGACATTTTGTGGGGAAATGTTAGTTTTTTTTCTTCTTCTTCAAAAGTTGACCTGCATTATAATAAACTCGTCCATTGAGGATACTGAACGATACTAACGTAAGGTTTTTTTTTTATAGTTTTATAGTAACAATAGTTGGTGTTTATAACAAATTCTAAAAACTAATTTTTACTAGAAGAACTATTTGATTCAAACTCTCTTTTTAGAAGATACAGCTTGAGGGTGACGATTCAGGAGACTCAAGTTGTATTCCGAGCACTTCATACTGCTGCAAAATAAATGTTTAAACCCCTCTTTGAATCTCCACAACCGTAATTTTTGTTTTATTCTACCACAAATGTAAATTGCAGCAGACTGGTTACCCTACGAAGATCTGATCATATTTTACCGTAGGAATTGGACGTGTTAGATATTGTCAGAAAGTCCCAATGCGTTCAAGAAAGGTGATAGCTTGTAAAAAAAGCATTTTAAAGTCGAACTCTGCCATCTATTTCCATGTATTTAATATTCTAAAAGTCGCTATAACTCGAGAATCATTTGTATTTTGGATTAGAAATTTTCTACCGGTTAGCTGTTGTGTAGTACTTGTTACCAGTGCAGACTCAATTGTTTTTTTAAAAAAGGAGCTTCATCTTTCTTTTTTTATACTCTTCACACACACCCACACACACGCACACATAGGATGTTGGTACTTTTATACAGTGCTCGAAATGGAAATTAGAAGTGGCGGTATATTTCGGAAGTAATAACGTAAGCTTTATGTCTTTCACGATAGAAAGCTGGCAAGATAGTGTAGGGGTAACGTACTTGAGCTTTTAAGATAGAAGACGGATACAATTCCATGACAGTATTCAGGGGGAGAAATTGTATGTTAAGACAAAAAGGAAATCCCATGATCTAGATTATCGGAGAGGGCTTATAACTTCCCTAGAAGAACCTGCCACTTTGATCAAAACTCTAATGATGATAATGGAGAAAATACATTAAATGCAGAAACGTCAGTCATCCTTGCAGTAGATAAGGACATAATGGAGCATTCGGGATGTCTTGGCTCTTGGGTTCGATACCTGGACTGACTATCCTGAAGTTTTTCCAGGTTTTTCCTCAAGGTATCTTTATCTTAGGCCATGTCCGACTTCTTCCCGCATCCTTTCCCCTACTCTATCCTAGCCTGGGCCATAGATGCCTAAAGTCTATAAATAAATTCAAATTCTAAAGGACGTAATATATTTCAGGTCCTTCCTTTCTTCTGCAGGTTGTAAATAAAACCAACTAGTTCTCAGAACTTTTTACAGGGATCAGTTAAAACAAAATGCCACAGAAAAGCACGAATAAAGGTGGTTGAAAAGGGTCTATGTCAGAACGCCCACTGGTCAGATCGCCCACTTCTGAAAATGGTCAGAACGCCCACAGAAACGGTCAAATCGCCCACAGAAACGGCTAAACACGCAAATCCAGAAATGGTCAAAGCGCCCACTGGTCAGAACACTCACTCGTAAAAATGGCAACAACGTTGGGTCTACGTCAGACGCCCACTGGTCAGATTGCCCACTTCTGAAAATGGTCAGAACGCCCACAGAAACGGTCAGATCGCCCACTTCTGAAAATGGCCAGAACGCCCACAGAAACGGTCAGATCGCCCACCAGACCGACAAAACACGCAAATTCAGAAATGGTCAGAGTTCCTACCGGTCAGAACGCCCATCAAAACTCGAAAATAAGTCTTAAAATGAATTTAAGTAAAATAAAAGTAATGTACAATCAACATGCTGCAAAGAAGGAAATATTGATTCACGGAGAGACAATAGGCATAGTTAATGAGTATGTTTACTCAGAGCAGCTCAAATCAACGTATGCTAAGTTGATGGATGAAATAAATAGAAAATGCAAATGGCGTGGAGCTCGTTTGGAAGAACACATTTTATTTTCAAAAGAAAACTACCAATGTGTCTCAAGAGTAAAGTTTATAAGCAATGTCTCTTCCCTGTGATGATATACGGCTATGAAACTTGGACATTGAATGAGCAAACGACTCAAAGATAAAGACTCACAGAAAGAATTATGATGAGATGCATGATAGGAACAACTATGAACGACTAATGTATTACATTGGATTACCAGAGAAAAAACGACCGAGACGACGTCCAAATGCAAGATGGTTAGATGAAATTAAACGTTTTTCAGGAGCTACATTCATGAGGATTGCAGCTGAGCGAGATACGTGGAAAGAAAAGGGGGATGCCTTTATCCAGCAGTGGATAGGAAATGGCTGAATATGATAATTGTTCCTTAAATTACGCTTCATATGTGCCTTTCCAAGGTAATTAAATAAAAATTGTACTTAAAAGCTAATAGAATGAAATTAACTACATTTATCATGTTTTCATTTGCACGTTGAAAACAGCTTGAATTTTAAATTATATTTCAACGAATATTTTATTTAGTTCATATTGCTTTAATGTGACGTGTTTTCAATTTCTCTTTTCTACTATGATATGGATTTCGCTTCTGATGCGTTTTTCTAGGGCGATATATTACACTTAATAATATAACAACATAATAACACATAGCAGATAATTATACTTAGGAAAAGAAACACACAAACGCAACATTATCATATAACTATTATACTCGCTGCTGTAGCTTATGTGCACAGCCCCCGACCCGACTCCGACTCACTTGTTTAAGAGTGAGAGTTCTGACTGGTAGACTTTGTGAACGTTTTCCCGAGTTTCTTTTTTCATTATGTTTGTTCAGTATCGATTTAATATAAGTATTAAACTGCAAAAAATTAGAGTATTAACCGTGTACCTTGCTAGGGTTTGTATTTTCTAACTTGGGGGGATCCTGATCATTTTGGTGGGCGTTTTGACCATTTTTACGAGTGGGCGATCTGACCGATCATGCATTTGGGCGTTCTGACCATTTTGGTGAACGTTGTTGCCATTTTTACGAGTGGGCGCTCTGACCATTTCTGAATTTGCATGTTTTCCTATTTTGGTGGGCGATCTGACCATTTCTGTGGGCGTTCTGACCACTTTCAGAAGTGGGCGATCTGACCAGTGGGCGTTCTGACATAGTCCCGTTTAAAACCCAGCACTGTCTGGGATTAGATACGAGCTCCATAGCGTTTTCTGGTGAATAACCGCAACCACAGTTCATAACTATTTAGGTTGAATCTAGACAACAAAATCCGACAAGGATATCGAAAGCTTTGAGTGAGTCAATTTCGAAATACGGTTAATTCGTGTGATTTTATATGTTTAGTAAATTTCACAGGCATCCAACGGGATTTTGGCGGGCCTAGAAGGATGCCTTTTCCTATGAATTATTCAACAACAGAAACTAATAAAAGTTTTTGTTTGGAAAAGATCCTCCTATTAGCTTTTCGTTGAATGGTCCATAGGATGAGATTGTGGCATATGCCCTCACCGCCCTAGGTCTACATTGCACAAAGAGAGGTGATTTGCAACTTGTAGCTGGGTTTTCTTCCAAGGCGATGATCCCCTTCCCGCTATTACCCTCAGTGCAATATCATCGACCTAGTTAAGTGCAGCCGGCTGCACCGATGAGAAGACGTCCTGAGTTTTGTCGGTGAGAAATATCTCGTAGAATCTTTGGTGGTCTACCTCAGGGAATACTGCATCAAGCAATCCAGAAAGTACTCTCCCTGAAATTCAGAACGCCTCCTGTTCGGAACGGGGGAATTCCGAACATTAGAAATATTTATTAGCAACGGGTTTGTGTATTGTTAAGGGTAAATCATGTGAGTAAAACCATTGTTTAAATTATAACCATGACAAGCCAAGAAATACTGTAAAACAAAATTAATAATAACAATTTGCATTGTCAGTTTTATTTTCTTGAATTTTATATTATGAAATACAGTAAAACCTCGATCAAGCGTCACTCTCTGTTATCCGTCATTGGAAAAATTGTCCGTCATTGTCAATAAAATACGTATGTACACTGTACTATATTATCAACTTGTACACGGTTTCATTTTCATTTCTCTTCCAAATCATTTGGAATCTCGTTATTGTACACGTTTATAATGAAATTTCTGTTATCCATCTATTCAGTTAACTGTCACAGTTCCGGTCTCGACGCTGACGGTTAATGGAGGTTCCACTGTAGGTTCGTTCATTGCTTTATTAAATAACTTTCAGTAAATAATAGAACACCTTCAAACAATAATATTACCTTCTAAAGAAAGGAGTATTTAAAAAGACAATACAAAGCTAATCCCCGCTACAATTTTGTTCAACAGTTTCAGTCAGAGCCAACTTGAAAGAATGTTCTCACGGGCGAAAAGTTCGGGGCGTAGTGCGCAACTGAGTTGCTCTTATCAATATGCAGTGTTGACAGAACGACACCAAATTATCGAAAACCATTTCTTTTTGTTCTTTCCAGTTTCTTCTTCTTCTTCTTCTTTTTACATTATGGCGCGAATAAACATTTGTTTTACTGTTTTAATGTTTACTGTCTGTGGTCTAGAACAGGAATCTCCAAATGGTGGCGAATTAGAATGTGGATTTACTTGTGGGCTTTTTGGGAGCTTTCATTCTGCTCATGCCGGATTTGATACGTTGTGAAGAGAAATGCGTGAATGTATTAGAGGTTTACTAGTTTGAAATGCAAGAAAAAGCATTGAGGTGTAATTCATGTTAATTTACGCCGTATTTACTTTTTAGTTTCTTCTGCTTATTCCGCACAATTATACGAAGTAACTAATAATTAACAGCGAACTTGGCAGCTACCTACGGGTCCCGGGCAGGGGCCGAAATCGTACACATTGAGGACACAGGACACGGGTCTCTGGATTATAGTGAGGTTATTTGTTCCTTTGTAGAAAAGAAAGTTCGTCCCGTGGTAATGTACGGTAATTTTGTACTTATATGTAAATGCCAAAGTTATAATGTGTAAAAAAAATTAAAGCTTGTACTGGTCTATCTCATTTGTAAGTTTCTAAAGTTATTTTCTATTTGTGCTTCTATTAGTGCTTGTCTATTTTCTAAAGTTAAATTACGTTACATAAAAAAAGTAAAGTTTTTTTTTTTTTTCTAAATTACCAGCTCTGCTAACTGCCTAGGGGCCGTCTATATGTCCGAGTCTGCCAATAATCGTAATATCTGATTGTCTTGTTTCAATTTGTTTGTGGTCTTCAGACATGCATGGCTCAGACCGGGAGAGGATAGGGGAAAGGATGCGAGAAGAGCATAAATAAATAGTGGTAGAGCTTAAGTTGAAGGCTCCATTCCGGAATGTGTATGGTGTAACTGAGGAAACCCTAAATCATAATGGTCGACTCCTTGTATCAGGGCCTAAAATTGAGTGGAGTACTCCACACTTTGTGGAACTGTAGGAAAGGAGTGTGGACCTATAATTCTTAAAGTGTGGAGTAGTATTAATGTGAGTACCTTACTTTTGTCGGATTATGCATTTAAACGCGTTTAGTGTGTCAAACTAAGTCTCACTGATTCAATACATTCATTATGCAATGGGTTACTCAATTCCATATAACTGCCAGTATATGATATTAAGCCAGAGTTAATACGTATAGGTGTCTCCTAGATGGCAAGGAAAACCATTTCCAATTTTGAGGTGAAGGAACTTTTTAACTATATTTAGTTTTCAAACGTTTTCGGTTGCATTCATATAGTTTTAAAATATGCAACTAACTGCACGTGTATCTGTTGTTTCAATGGGACATTACACTTTTCCGATATAATGAAATGTGTTGTTTCGTAGATAAAAATTACACGATCCTTTGAATCCGTTATAGAAATATGTAATACCAGAGATAAAAAATTTAGCCGAAGCACCGTAGACTCTCAACAACCAATCATAACCCAGGAAATATTATCCCGGGAAATATATCCCAGGAAATATTTTAGCCCAACCCGTGCTGTTATGAAATGGCTGGCCAGAAAGGAAAGGCGTTTTGAAGTTGGTAGGAAGTCAATGGAACAGCCCTGGTATAACGGTGTATTTGCCTCGGCAGAAAACAGACTGACAGCGTGATGATCACGGAAAAATGACAGTGAAATTCCTATGTAAGAAAAAGTGACTTTTTTCTTCCAGTGTGACTATTTTTCTTACCGGTTTGTTTCCTGTATTTTATGGTTTAATACAATACAATTAAATATGTATCCTAACGTGCCTTTAATTTTGTTTGCTCTGAATGCCAAAATTTTCCTACATAATAATAATAATATTTTTTTGGTCGCAGGTAAACATGATGTACTGGACAGAACACTGATTATATGTCAAAACAAATGCTGACTACTTTTTCTATACTATATAAAAATTTTACCAGTGTGGAGCTGTGATTTCGTTGAATTTTAGGCCCTGCCTTGTCTAGAACCCAGGACCTAGCGAATGCGAAGCCAACACTATACCAACTGGGCCAATCGGTTCTACTGTCCTGTCTTATTCATACTTGACTACCTATCTGGACGGCAAAGGTTTTTATTGCGATATTACCATCAACCCGGACCCTATGAGAAAATAATATTGAACGCTGGTCTAGAAGCTTTGAAATGAACCACGAGCAATATGGAAACGATAATTTTGGGCTATACGTGTACAAGGACCGACGAAGGAGAAGTCTGAATTTTTCTTCGATATGCACCGATGATTACAGATTCCTCTTAAATTTCTTCGTTTGTCTAAGTATCATACCGGCATTCTCCCGATGAACTGAGGAAAACTTTAAAAAACTCCAATCAGTATTGTCGATAACAGGGTTTGAAAATACGTGTCTTCCCAGTGATGAGCCAAAGTCCTTGAACAAGTAAAACACAGGTACTGGATGTATATATATACATATACGCATAGGACCTGACGTATCTGAAGAGGAATTAACACTATACAAGCGTGTGTGATAGACTTTTCATGGCTATAAAAGCTTTGATAAAGTTTATTTTACATAGGCTTTTTTAATATCTTTTGACTTCGGCCCGTTTTAATTAAATGAATGCAATGTTTGTTGAAATCCACAAACATCCATGGCCAAGACGAGATTCGAACCAGCAACCTTGGAGACGTTGTTTCGTGGTTGTTACTTGTTTGATATGAAATTCAAATGTTAAAAATGTTAACCTCTTCTTCATCACACACTCAGAGATATGACAAAGATTAATATACTATTTGAAGAGAAAAGGTGAGAATTTTTAGGTGTTGATGTATTCATAATTAGGTCCCTTCGTTTCAAACTAAAAACAGGGTCTTGTTTGTTTGAATTGATAAAAGTCAATAATGTTTTATGGATCAGCGCTGATTCGTTTTGTTTAGCGAAAAAATTGACATACTTTTGATAAGTTGAATTCTATTCAGGCCTTTAGGCAACTTTGGCTCAGGTCGAATAGATAATGATGATAGGAGAATGGGTGTAATGAAGAAAGTGGGAGGAAACGGAAAAACTCCGAGAAAACTACGCACATGATGTTTATCTACCACATGGCACGGCACGACCACTCCAGGGGCGTAACTACCATGGCACAAAATCCCGCAATGCGGGGACCCGACCCTCCCAAGGTGGCCCTTTACCCTATGCTCTCAATAGGCCGAATCGACCTCCGGCCTTGGGTATTCTCTTGCGGGGGTCCCATAAAATGTAGTTACGCCTCTGGGTGAGTCCACATGGCACGAGCCAGGATCGAACCGTGGACTCCACGCACCAGAGGTGAACGCTCTAATACCGAGGCACCAAAATACGTCTTCTTCTGAAAATACCACTCAGAGATAATTGTTATTCAAATAATTTTTATGGAGCATAAAATGTATATCTGCCAATACCATGAACAACACTAAAATATTTTACTTCGTATACTGTTCAAAGTCATCCATATTCTTAGCCACAGGGCGTTGTAGAGGCGTGACCTCCAGTTTTAGTAGCCAATTAGAACATGATGTTATACAAAACTATGTCTATCTACATACAAAACTGTAGTTTTGTATATGTCTGTCTATATACAAAACTATGAAGGCTCAGGTCGAAATAGGGTAGGGAAAGGATGCTGGAAGTTGTCGGCCAGGGTCTAAGTTGAAGGTACGATCCCGGTATTTGCCTGGCATGACTCAGAAAAAAAACTGGAAACCCTCAATCAGGATGCTAGTCCACTAGGATTGAACCCACGTCCTCCTGAATTCTAAGTGAACGCCTGTCTTTTTGAAACATCTTGTAATAATTTCTGTATTTGCTATTTTCTATATAAAATTATGTAAGTATACATACATACCAGCCATTATTTTTTAGTCAAGAAGCAAGAACAGGTAAAAACTAGTCTCTGTGTGTTACGCACGCAACGTGAACGGCGCATGAGGGGATGTGGAGGTAACAATCCACATTTTCTTGACCTACGATACGAAGTGAAGTACGAAACGAAAAATGCCTGTTTTTGTTTTTTTCATTTTCATCCTTTAGACGTTTTGATCATTCGTCCTAATTTAATAAATTATAATGGCTCTGCTTACATGCAAGTTTCATCAGCTTGTTCTCTTATACAGGGTTACCAGACGTCCTCCTTCCTTTTCTAAATATATTATTAAAATGTCCTCCATTCTCTAGTGATCAGGCTAAAAAGTTCCGCATTGATTGGACATAATTTGTACCCCTGTGATCCAAATTCGTAATTTTAATAAAATGTTCGTTACCAAAATACACATAAGCAAATAGTTCATCATTTGGTAACCGCTTTCCATTTTCATTAAATGTTATTACTTGATAAGAAGATACAATAAAAAATATATTTTTGTAACTAGCTGTGTAGAAACTGAAATTTGAAAGTAAGAATTTCTTCTGTTCGTCGGTGTTTCTTTATCGGATTTTAAATGAAAGGTAGTCATTGTTGTGTACCAACCTTAGTATAGTTGTCCCCCAGTGAAAGAAAAAATACGCAATTGTCCTCCATTTTGAACTTTACTGTCACCCACTCTTAACAAATGATCTGGTAAACAGATTAATCTATTTGGGGGACCCGTGCCTATTTGACTCTGTAAGTGCCCCATCTACCTATCTGCTGAGCAGAGCCGTCTGAACATTATTGTTGGCCCTTGGACAACGCAATTTACTCGGACGCCTCCCTGTTACCATGGAAACGGTAAATCAAATTAGATCGTTAGCAAAATCCATTATTTGTAAAATAAAAATACATTTTTTTTAGAACTTTTATCTAATATTAGGATATCTCAGTGCTGTCTGGATTTTGTTTTTAAATTTCGAATTCCATTAAAAATATATATATTTTTTAAATATTAGAAAACAAAACCCAATAAGGACTTCGTATCTTGACTCGTAAATCTAAATTTATCCCAACAGGAATTGATAACTCTAATATTTATCATTTTTAGATGCTATTGCACTAAACAGCAGTTTCTCAAACTATGACACGCGTACCAGTACGTGAGTTTAGTGAATAATTAACAATAAACGTATAACTGACCTAACATATTGTCACTGATTGAACGAAAAAAATATCTTGTGTCCAGCTAGCCCAAGATTCTTCAAAATTGACACTATACTTATCCCAAATTTGATTTTAGCAACCCCAGGATAAAAGCACGATGCAACACATCTGTGGATGAATGGAAGAACCTGATAAGTAACATTTCTGTATTTTCGAGAAAAAAAAACAGGTTTAAAGATCAGAAACAACATTGTCCCTTATGGGAGATTGTACTGTACAGAAACGCCATGTTTTGGACAACCAAATCAGTAGCGTAACTAAGATCGCATGCCCCCCCCCCGCAATATTTACAAATAGGCCCCCTCCTTTGAACCTTTCTTTTATTATTTACAAGTATAATCTGATGTTAACACAAGTAAACAGAACTGGTTAAACTTTTCCTGGAGTGAGAAAATACTATCTACTTGCCCGTAGCCGGTAAATAAAACAAAAGTTTTTTTTTTTTTTGCGTGTAAGCATGCAACCGCTTTATGAATAAAACAACTATCTCCGTATCTGCTCTCAAAAATGTAGACATTTTTCCTTGATTATTCACCTATTCAATTATCAATAAATTAAGAACTAATAATAAATTAAAATATAAATTAAGATTAAGAACTTAACTAAATAAATAGTAATTAAACGAAATAAATAATGAACCAACTGAACTTACCTTTAGCAGATCTTGGTCACATTTTCCCGAAGCGTCGTTGTTTCGAAGACATAAACTCCTTTACCACACTCTTAATGTTTATATTCTGGCTTTCTTCGCTTTTAATGGAGTGTAAGGCTAATGAACTGAGTCTTATCTGCGACATAGTACTACGTAGATAAGTCTTTATAAGTTTAAGTTTGCTGAATGAGCGTTCAGGGGATGCTGTGGTAACTGGCAGGGTGAGGTAAAGCTCCAAAGCGGTACACAAATCAGGTACACTGCTGGCAATAGCTGAATTTTCCACCATTAACAGCTGAGCCAGTTCCTGTATGGATGAAAGTTCACGTATTCGTTCTGTCATTATGGATCGAAAACTTAGAAGTTGTTCGGGAAAGGCGAAAGACAGATCAGCAGAATAATATTCACAAAGTTGTGTAGCCTTCTTCGCGATATCTTTGGATGATAAACTGTAAGGTTCTTGTGGCTGGAGTACAGAAAATTTCTCTCCGATGTCTTTCATACTCTGAAAACGTATAGCTGCTGGATTATAATATCTAAGCAACGATTAAAAACACATACTCGAAAATTTGATTCTGAGTCTTGGATACTCTCATCAATTGCCATTTCATCAAAGAACGTCTTGATACGACGTTGCCGTGTTGTTTTGAAATTTGCATTTATTTTCCAAGAATTAGCAATTTCCTCGGCTTCCTCTAATACTTTCGGAAATTGTTGTCTTAACTGGATCATATTATTTCGAGCTTGCTTTAGTAGGGAAGTGGATGCCAATAAATCGATTGACTTTTGTTGCAAAAGCTTCGAAACAATATTGGTACTTTCTAGTATCTTACTTTGAAACGCTAATGTAACTACAAACTCGAAAGAACTCATCTTCCTCTTTAAAGTTTCAGCCGTGTTTCTTTCAGTCTGTTTGTTCGAAAGCAGAATTATATTCTCAAGACATACCATCACCTGCAAAAAGCAATTTTTTAAAGCAAACAGACTATCAAATCTAGAAGACCATCTGGTAGGACACAATTTTTTAAGGGTTCTTTTGATAGTTAGGTTATCCAGGGCCCTATTCAGCTTCTGCCATCTTGGTGAACTTTCACTAAAAAAGATATAAAGTTCCTGTAGAATGGTGTAAAATTCCCTTTTATATTTAATATCACTAACAGAGTCGTTTAACACCAGATTTAAGTTGTGAGCCGCACAATGCACATAATCAGCTGTTTGCACTCTGTTTTTTATACGAACCTGAAGACCATCCACTCATGTTAGCCGCGCCATCGTACCCCTGCCCACGGCATTTATTCAGATCTAACTGCAGATCGTCCAATATCTTAAGAATGTCGTTTTCAAAAGTCTGCCCACTTTGATTCTCCATTTCATAGAAACCAATGAAGGATTCGCATATATTTATTGACTTTCCCGGGTCCATTTTAACGTATCTGATTACCACACTCAGCTGGTCAATCTTACTCACATCCTGAGTTGTATCTAGCAAAAGTGCAAAGAAAGGAGCTTGTTTAATATGTTGAACTATTGACCTTCGAACTGACTGCGACAAAAGTAAAATAAATTCATTTTGTACTTTGGGGCTCAAGTATTTTGTCCTAGTTTTATCATTCTCGAGATGTGCTTTTAATACAGGATCATACCTAGCAAGTAACTCAATGATACGTAAAAAGTTTCCCCTGTTAGAAGATGTACAACATTCATCATGACCACGAAAAGGTATGTTACAGCGGGCCAATGTTAAAATTACGTCCAAAACTCACGAGAGAATTGCAGCTACTTTTTTGTACTCTTCGTGAAAGAGGTTGGATAAAACACACTTATTTTTCTTCCAAGCCTCAAAGGTTAAACAGGATGTGAGGTGATTGTTCGATGTTTCGTGCTTTTCTATCTTCTTTGCCAACCCTTGCCAATCTTTAATTGTTTCGATACACCAAGCATCTGAAAAGTTTTTGTTGAGTCGATCGGAGAAAAGCCAACATACATGGCAATAGACTGCTTTCAATATTAATGAATAGCAAAGCCAGAATCTATGTATAACTTGACCAGTCTTGGTTTTAACATGATAATAATGTGAACTGAAAGATCGGTTTGTTACAGGGTCCTTTGGAAAAGGCCCTTTAGGTTGATGAGGTTCTAGATTTACTATTTTATTTTTCAGGTTTTCACTTAACTCACCTGTGAAACGTCCACGGTCTGTATCAATAAAATCCATATCCTCGGTGTTGGGATCACTTTCCGAAAGTAACTCTTGAACAGGGGCATCTTCAGATACTTTACTACAAATTGGTTGAGCCAGATCAGTGGCTTTCGAACTATCGTCACTACAACCATTACGCCCAGCACCAACAGCATCTTTAAAGAACACATCGACTTTCGTCAGCTTTTTCACTGCTTCCTCTCTCTCACGCTGTTTTTCCGTTTCTGAGCCCCACTTATATATGTTTGATTACTCGTCATTTCGTTCCACCAAATCCACAATAAAAAAACACACACACTCATACACTTAACACATACAAGATAGGATCCGCAATTTTGTCCGGAAACGACCACTTCTTTACTGTTATATAGTACTGTCCACTTATCGTAGAATAATTTACAAATCGTAGAAACCGTCACACCGTACATGCCCCCAATCTTACTCCTACTATTGTTATGTTTACTGAATTATAAACTCTCATCTGGCTATCCCCTTCCCCTATCGACTGTTACCTGAACTTTTAAAATCATATGACTGCATCAACAATGAAGACTCCGAGTTTTGTAAACAAGTGAAAAAAAACAACGCGTAAGTGAAACAATAATCATTTGCAAGAGAGTAGCGGTGTGTTTCCTTTTGCCTTCATTATTTCACCAGTCGGATTTTACGGGGAAAATAAAACAAAGGCATGTAATGTGTGTATCCACAGCTTTTAAATGTCTGTGTGAGACTTGATAAACTCGTATGGTATAAATTGCACATCACATTATTAAAAAAAAAAAAAACATTGAATCATGGATGAGATTACATTTTCGAGTTAATAACTGACATGTCTTTTTGAAATATTTTTTATTGTCTCTTTGCATTTTCAACAAATGAGGCTACGGGGTTGGACACGGGGCCCCCTTTCCCTGGTGCCCCCCCCCCCCCGCACTGCGGGCCCGTTAGTTACGCCAGTGAACCAAATATTGTATCCAGACAACTATTACTTTTCGAGAACAGAGTTGAGCATCAGTAAAGTATCTGAAAATGCCTTTTATCAGGTCTTGCCTGCGTTCATAGAATTGTGTTGTCACCAAACAAAGTAAAAGAAACCCTTCCAATAAACTTTCCGTTACTAATTCTTGGTACACTGATTTTGAATAAGTTTATACCGATACTTAAAAAGAATGACTTTTAAATTCACTTATTCAAAATATTGCGCAGATGTATTTTTAAAAAAATGTGATAAAAGGTATCATCCCCTGTGCGATGCACGCATTTGGACTGTAGTTGCTGTCGTGCTATTTAATTTAAATTCAATAAATCAATTGCATGTCTCCTTATCACGCAAATCGCTCTATCTTTTTCAACAAACCACACCACCCTACTCCGCGGTACGTCTCGTTTTCCTCTAATTCACCCTTCAATCTTCAAAATCGCACTCAGATACTCATAGGACGTCTCCAGAATATCTTTGTGTGAAATTAATACAAGATGGACGATTGGGATATTCCATGAAGTTCCACTGAACATCCTGAACGGATCTAAAAAAATACTTCGATGGGATATCCTGCGGACATCTTTAGGCAATAAATTGATTGCTGTGTTAGAATACAAGGGAAGGGGGAAGAATGAACGAAGGTCAACTGCCGTTTGTAAATTATCGTAAAAAGGGACAAGTAAATGGAAACATGTTGTTAGTTTGTGCATGGCACTATATCGTTCATATGTGGACAATCAAAAGAGATATAAGCAAAACGGCTGAGCATTGTTTGAGATTGACGACTAGGAAGCGGAAGATTAGCTGTAGAAGGAGAGGGAGAAGAAATTTGGCATGGAGGATGGGCGGGCAGAAAACCAGTCCTTGAAACAGGAAAGACGAGATTGCGCAGAAGATCATGAAACAGGAAACTGCCACAGCTGAAGAGGAAGACGAACGGAAAATGGGGAGAAAGTAAAGGAAGATATCTTTCCCCCAAGCTTACAGTCTCGCGTGTTTTTAAAGAATTCTTGGAAAGTACCTAAATTTTGAAGAGCAGTATCTTGGAAACCATTGGACTCAGGAGAGCCAGTCTGCGCTTAAATTGTAGTAAATGACATCTTCTTTAATATTGGAAATGACCATTTCTACCGTAAAACCCAACGTTTAAGAGATATCACGTGAAAGCCAAAAAATGTCGAAATTTTCGAAGATTTTTCAATATGGCGGCGCGCATGGTGGCACGCCAAGGTAAAAAATTTGGATTTTTAATAAGGGCCCCCTCAACATATACCAAAATCATAACTACCCGACTTTTCCCAAGGTACAATGTACAGATTGACTGTTCTAAAATATCGCTTCGGAGCCGCTATATTGAAAATGGCGGAAATTAATGTGTTTCTGTGATCGTGGAATTTGTCGGATTTTGAGTTTGTAACACTCTGCTGTTTTATTGTTCGTATAAAGTAGAAGACGTTTTTGTTCCAATTTGTTCTCGGTTCAATGGTAACTATGTTAGAAAAAAAAAATTTGGACATATCCGCTTTCTGCAGAAAATAATGTCATGCACACTCGTGAATATCTGACATCTAGAATGTTAATAATATTTTTAAAAAAATACCCTCCTCCCACAAAGAAAATACCTTTAGTTTTGAATAATATCTATTGTTACAAAAAATTGTGGTCCCTTCACCTGATTTTTTTTTAGAAAAAAAAAAACAGGACATGTCCTTGTACTGGTCAGGTTTATGCCAGATAAACGTTGGTCTAATCAGATTATTGCAGTAACACTACATCTTAAAAATACTAATTTAAATTGACATTGATATATGTAGAAACTAATAATATCAGCAGATGTCGTTTACAGTTGAGGAAAAACAAAATTATACTCATCTTTGAAGATCAGTTTCTGGACGTGTCTCTGGTTTTTGGCTATCAACTCTTCAATTTGTATTTCAAAGGGAGGAAAAAGAGACAGACTTCTCTTAATAAGAACAAACAGGAGGGCGCAGAATCGCTTTATAGCATCTCAGACCATAAACATTCATTTTTTTCAATAAAATAGGTTGGCAACACTGAGAAATGGGTGTTTAGTTACGGGAACACGCATAGCATTTTTCTATTTGTGACAAATAATGATTAGGACAAGTTTGGTACGAATATGTCTAACGATAAGGATGCACATTTAAAATTCAATTTTAAAGGAAGTTGGCAACATTGACAACTGGCATGCTTGATGGCGGTGACATCCACAGTACTTTTATATTGTGTCGAATAATGTTTATGCCAAGATGGGTATGGAAGCAAATTGAAAATAATATCTAAAAATCAGTTGGCAACACTGATATCTGGAGTGCTTGGCGACTGCCAGTGTTTTTTATTGTATCGAGTAAATGTTTGTGTCAATTTTGGAGCAGATAGATCTAATAAGTTGAAAGTAATTTGAAAAAAAAAATGAACTAAAATGGGTTGGCAACACTGATCCATAGCACCAATCAAGAATGTTCCGACTCTGAGTTAGTGTGGCCAAGACATATGTAACGACACCTCACACCCCTTCCGGTATCTGAGATTTATTTTTTGAACGGACGGACGGAGTTAGCGTGATTGTAATCTATCCTTTTTTTAGTTACAGTGATTCCGCCAGACCCTCCTCTGGGGGTGTCACCCCTCCAAATTCTCGACAACACCCTTTCTCAACTTAAAAATTTTTGAGGTTAAATCGGTTTCTATCGGTCCAAAACTCGACTTAAACCCTCCCAATTTTGACTTTACATCCCCCCCAAACTGAAAATTCTGACGGAAATCCTGGTTAGTTACCCTATCAAAAGACTTAAAAGTGGCAGGTAGAGGCTACGAAGGTTGAAAGCTAACTAAGATATTTTATTGCAAATATCGAAGGAGATAGCTACGCAGTGGAAAGGAATCGGAGACTTGTAACTGTTGTAAGGAATCTATTTGAATCAGCCAAGAACTAACTCTATGGCTTACGAAACTCGCAAGTTCATCGCCGCAATAACAAATGTTACACCCATTGGATTCTATCTTTGGCAACATCATACTAGTTTTCATCTTGAACACCTACATCTCTAAGATCCTTTCTAATATTGTCTTCCGAACGACGTCCCGGTCTTCCCAACGACCTCTTTTCCCTCTGGATTACCAACCACTATGGATCTTCGTTTTTCTCTCATTCGAGCTGCATGTCCTTCCCATCTTAGCCGTCGTGGTTTTATTATCCCTATAATGCCGGGGGAACCATACAGTCTGTGGAGTTCGTTACGCAGTCTCCTCCATTCTCTGGTCATCTCATCCCATTTTGGCTCATATATCTTTCTCGAAACCTTATTTTCAAAGCGTACAAAAAGCGGTATTAAAAGCAGCTAGAGGTTAACTTGACACAGCAATCTGCAATATGTAGAGAAGTGAGAGAAACGCATTATATCTCGCATACTAGATTTCGGGGACTGCCACTCATAATAGTGTAAGTCAGTCGACGTGATTACAGACACAGACTGTAACTTCTGAAAGATGCCGAATTTTGAACTGGAATGACGTACGCAGTTCTCATACTTTTAACGAATTGAAAAATAAACTATCCAGATATGTAGGTTTAATCATACGATACCGGTACTTGACATTTTCTTCGTACACTCCAATTTTCAGGGACACCTGACTTACACCACTATGATTCTGAACCTACATTTCATATACGAGGAACAGTGAGTAAGTTCATGCACTCGATCAGTTGTTTACTTACTGTTATGGTCTACAACTTACGATGTAACCTTAAGCACATTCACCTTCTAATAAGTAATTGTCATTTTGTTTTATGCGTCGATTGTTTCTTATGCAAATACAGAAAAACGAAAGGATGGGACAACTAGATAATACTAAACTTGCTTCGAAAAATATGCTGCTATAGACATTTATTATTATTATTATTATTATTATTATTATTATTATTATTATTATTATTATTATTATTATTATTATTATTATTATTAACACCAATATTAGTACAAATATTTAAT
>JAGDQP010004755.1:19903-56062 GCA_022664845.1 Lepisma saccharinum
TTAACACCAATATTAGTACAAATATTTAATAAATCCTTGCAACAAGGCCATTATCCGGAAACTTGGAAACAAGCAATTATAGTTCCTATTTATAAGTCAGGTGACAGATCTATGTTCCCGAATTATAGGCCTATAGCGATCCTGAATGGATGCGCAGGAATTTTCGAGGGCGTTCGAAATCACCACCTTTTCCTTCGTCGCCGAAATATTGAAGGTCATTCAAAACCTAAAGGAAGAGTCGCGAAGGACCTTTTATAGCACCTTTCATGAAGGTACCATTGAAGGTGCCTTTCCGGAAGTTCGGCCATTAGTTTACCCAGAAGACCCAGTGAGACATGGCAGAAGGTATGTTACCGTCTGTTTCACCAAAATGACCTTAGATAAAAATGTTATCATCCGAAGTACATTTAACATAGTAAATATTGGATAGTACTTTAATAAAAGAAAATAAATTGTATACATATTTTTTTATCTAGCGGCGAGATTGTGAAATAAATCCAACTAGTTCATTTTTTTAATAACATTTGCATTTCACCGTACTAAATTAAATTCGATTTAATTTTAGTGCAGTTTATAGATTTCACACCTCTAAATCAGAAGTGACGAAACATTTCTATCCAGGGATTCAGTCAGTATTTTTGGTTTGGGGAAGTAATGCAAAAATTTTGGAGAAGCAAGTTGAATTGTCCCAGATTTTATAGAGAGTTTTAATCTACATTCTGCCACACACTTCCAGTAAAAATTAGGTTAGGGCAGTGTACTTGACAATTCGGGGGTTACATCACCATTGGGGGGATCTAACAAATTCCATGTTTCTATCATTCACTGTAGCATATCTATTCTATTATCACTTCACGTTCACCTGATAATAACTAGGAACCTTGAATATAGCATTTGCATCATTGCAGATTTTTGCATTATTATCTTAAAGTGAGTTTGAAGGAAATACTCAGGTTGTTCACCCACATATACTTTCTCAAGTCCCTACGCATAATATGCGCCTGATATGTAGGTGTATAGAAAATGAAAAGTTAGATGCAGTTATCTACATCCCGCAAAAATCTTGAGTATTTTACTATACAACGTATTTGAAGTTTAGGACAAACAATAGCACAATGTAGATTACAGTAAGTATACAATGTTTCGATAAGATAAAATGAATTGTATGGGCGGTAACAGCACTATGCCTTATGCCCTTTCCGATACGGGGGAAGCCCATTTTCTTTGTCACGTCTAAACACATTGTTTCGAGACATTGAAGGGTGAAATAAAATTGAAAGGGCGAGAGAGGAACCAGGGACTATTTAGCATCTTGCGCATTGGGGTCAAGCCCATGCAGTGTCTTTTAAACGCCATGTACATCACGCCTACAGGAAAATATCTAACCCGACTTTAACTAACCCCGTTCGCTCTCTCGAGATACTGTCAGTGTCTTCTTGTGGACGTTCATTCATAACACAAAGCAGTGTTTGATTTGCTTCCCTGGTGCGTGAGTATTTTATCACCGGTTGTTGATTCCGAATATCATCCCAACCAGGGATAAAATCTTTGTATTTCTACCCATTCAGGTAATATTTTGAAACTTACCAGCAACCACTAGCTTTAGGATCACCCCTTCGTAATTTATAGCAAATCGAACCCTGACACGGAATGTCGCCATAAGTATTCCTCCGCATGCTTCCATGTTTATTGGGTGTTGATCCACTCAAGTGCGTATTTAACGAAATAATGACATAGCTTTTCGTAATACCTTATGGATTGCTGGTTGTCACTAGAAATTTATAGAATTGTCTGCGACAATTAGTGGTAAAGTAATAAGTGGTGTAAAGCGTACATATTCTTCAATACCTAGAGGAAGATGCGGGCCATAAAATAAAGTTTATCCAAGGAAGCTCTTATTTTTCTGTGGTATTAATGCTACCGTGATATTTCAAGCTTCGCAAGGTAAGTGCATAATAGAGATGTACCTTTGTACTCAGTTTATAACACACAACGCAACATTGTTATTTGATTTTCTTTCTCGGTAATACAAAAATGTTGAAAGGTCATTTGTGCCTTTGTACATAGTACACACGAAATATAAAGCCACTTTAGCATTACACATCAGTTTGTTTTAATCACAACACACAGGGATGCATTGCTTTTTACATGTGAAAAAATGTTGCAGCTAGTAATTCCGCCAGAACCCCGATAGGGAGACGCCACATCTCCAACTTTACAAACGCATGAGATATTTTACGTTAAATAGAGCAAATCGTGAAAATCTAAATACACACTCACCAATTTGGGTTTCACATTCGTTAAAAAAGTTCTGGCGGTTGGACAACATTCCAATGTAATTTTGGAATCATACTAATTTATTGTTGTACATCCTTGTAATTCTTACTATGGGAGAATAAATGTTATATTTTTGCGATTTTCTCTATATGTTTACAGTACCAATCGACGTATGGACATAATAACGGAAGTTAAGATATCTTCTCACATTTATCAACAGATGTCGCGCCTGTCGAAGGACGTACGACATCATTTCCTTCGGAGCAAGAAACGAAGGTACCTGGAATATTTCCTACCCGAAGGGAGTAGGAGTTAGGAGATAGGAATTGATTCCGAAAATGCCATTTTTTATAATTTAATCATCTCCCGTGTAACAAGTAGATTCTTTACTCAACCACGGAAACTTCAACTTGTTTCTTTACAGATGATGGTAGTACAAACACGTTAACCAAGTTAAGTTCGCTAGTCTGAATGCAAGTTAGTTTTACCCATAAGTTTCACCATCGTAAAATGTTAGTAATCTAAACAAGGCATAAGAGTAAATCGTACTCTGCATATAATAGAAAATACTGCAAATAATATTTACATTTCTTGTCAGAATTAAGACATAAATTTAAAAAACGGGCCACATAACGTTATTAAGAGTAAAAAACTGAGTTAGAACCGAAAATTTGGTTCATATTGGTTTTGACTGGAAGTGGACAAACGAGATTAAGTGTGCTCTCCGCTCCCTGACTTCATATATTCATGAAATTTTCAATGGCTGCAATCAGTCCAGTATCGGTTTTTGATAGAGGTCATTGGGTTCAACCCAAAAAATCTTTATTTTGAACACTTTTACCTCGAATGTTATTTATAGTTAGCAATACTGCAGTGTCACACACACCAAGAGAATAAAGCCGAATTTCCTTGCAGGCGCTCGTCGCATGCTTTGCTTGCGAGTTCTATGAGTAGCCAATAGAAACTCGTGTGACAAGTGGAACACGTACTTAAACACGTGTTTCAATTGGTTATTCACCGAAATCGCAAACAAAGAACGTGGCGAGCGCCTGAATGAAAAACCGGTCTAACATGCGCCCAATAAGCAGCCTTAATTTGCATAATATACACTAATGAACAAAATTTGAACTATTTATTTTATGTTAGTCTACTTAAAAATATAATTAAAATGTTCTTGTAGTATTCCTCAGGGCTCATTTTTAAAGTTAATGAATAAGGGCTGGTTTTCTTGAAATCGTGCGTTGCTTGTTTTGCTTGCGATTAAGGTAAGTAGCAAATTGAAACACGTGGTACACGTAGAACACGCAATAAAACACATGTTTCAATTGGCACCCAAATCTGAAGCAAAAACAAGCAACGCACGCTTCTAAGAAAAGCAGCCCTGATAATAGCCTATAATTTATTTCTTGAAAAGCACAGACTCACAAAGCGTAGATATGATCTATTTAAGTTAAAAATCATTATCATTAGTGCAAGTTATGACTCACCGTTATTATATTATGTAAAAGTAACTTCAACTACAACAAATGCCAATTAAGCTGTGGACAGTGGTCACTACAACTTTCTTCCTTCGTAAAGCAATTTCGTTGGAATTTTATATATACACACACACACAAAAAAAACTGCACTAAAATTTGCAGATCATAAAGGAAATGCTATCATTCGTGATCGTTGGTGAAAGAATAAAAAAAAGTAAACAATTATTAGGTTAACAACAGTATAAAGTTTATAATTTGATTGTCCAACTTTTATTTGCATGGTGACTTGTTGAATGCTATTTCCGTTTGCAATTAATAATTTCTAGCACAAACGTATTATAAACAAAATACCTATATAATTATACAAAGAAAGGAAAGTGTGTGCGTATGATATGGACTAGACACGTGTAGAAGTTTTGCCGAAAGCAAAATTTCTAGCGCTTGTGACAAACTGAGAAAGAAATAAGAAAGGATTCCTTTTACATACACCATCGACATGCCGAGCGACCGTAGCTCAGTAAGTAGAGTGTTTGCTTTGCATTCCTGAGGTCCTGGGTTTGATCTAGCAGCCGATCATCCTGATTGAGTTTTTTTTTCAAGTTTTTCCTCAGTCACACCAAGAAAATGTTAGGATGGCACTCACTCCTACTTCAACTTAGACCCTCATTCCCGCATCCTTTGCCCTACCCTATTCCGACCTGAGCCATAGATGCCTAAAGGCAGTAAAATAAAATTCAAAGAATATGGATGGTTGAGAAACACCGTGTGCGTGAGTTTTCTCGGAATCTCCCTCTTCCTCTCACTTTCCTCATTCCACCAATCATCCCATCATTATCCACCCAGCTTGAACCTTAGTTGCCTAAAGGTCTTAACAATTAAATTCAAAGCACATGGACAAACAATAGTACTATTACATTTTGGTGCACGAGTGTGTTCTAAGTATGTCAGTAGAGAATTAAAAAAAAAAAAAGAAGCATGGCGTAACACGTACTTCTCTTCTAAAAGTTCTATATACAGGGTATACCTAAAATGCACGGCAAAAATTTACGAGTGCTTGGTGACAAAACAAAATCCGATAAGCTTAGTTCCGATTCTTCGTCTTTTCCAAGATACAAGTTGTCGAACTGGAACCCAATTAACGTCTCACATTTGGTAAAGAAAAAGCATATATATGTATATATATATGTCGATAGATTACAAATGTTGTATGGAAGTGAAATTATGTAATTGGAAATGAATTTGCATTAGAATAATGGATGTAAGAAGTCACGAGGTAATTTAATTGAGTAGACAGTATTGCCAACCTGGTGTAAAAAAAACCAGTAGTTACCCGGAGAAACCCTTTGTTAGTTACACGAGGAAAGGGACTCGGAACTCCGACGCCTCACCAGTGATTATTTGATGTCAATGACCCTAACATAATTGTCTCTGTGGCACTTCAACTCTCCTTGTATCTCGAAAAAGAGGAAGAATCGGACCCAAGTTTATAGGACCATTTTTACTTAGTTTGATATCAGAAAACCAGATCTAATTTTTTTGCTGTCCAGTGTCATTTATAAAAAAAAATCATTATATCAGGTTGGCAACACTGATAGCCTACTAACATCATCTTTGCATTTGTTATACACCTTCTCTCCGAATACATTCATTTCCATAAACATAATTAGCTTTCGTGTTATTACTTTTGACTTACTGTCAGATATTGTTCACTTTACCCATTACCTTTGATGTTGGATTCACTTCACTTTTAGAAATGAATAACGCACTTTTTTCAAGGCAATAATTATGTTTTCGGTAGGTGCCAGAACTTCTACCCGTTTCACAGTGTGCTATTTTGGCAATCTAGGAGGACAAAATGAATATATGAAGAATCTAGCACAGAAAAGTAACATAATGTAAGTTTGTAGGGTAGAGTAATAGAAAAGAGTGAAAACATGTCAGTAAACCTAGATTGGTTCACAGAAAATTGCAGTAATATCAAATACAAGGCCACAAAAACGTTTGTAGAAACACATGAAATAAAAAAAAAAAAAACGAAAGTGTTGCTCACACGAAGACAAACGAAAAAGAACCAAAAGTAAGAAAAACAAACAAATAAAAAATCGCACTGTAGCAAACAGTAATCCACATTGGAGTTGGACACAAAGCAGTGACGCATCATTGATTTGGAATACGAAAGCATAAAGTATAAAGAACAGCCAACTTGGTGTATTCATTCACACTCGGAACTGCTGCCGAGTTCGTTGGCCTATTAGTCATCTGACGAAGTCTGATGTTCGTTGGAAAGGTGCGACGCAGGCTCCGCCAATAAAGCGAGCACCTCTCCTTCGATACGATTGTGTTTTGTTTTGGGGGGATATTGGAAACTGCCAATGACTGGATCAGAGGTAATGAGAAGTATATAGAACAGAAAAGTATTCGTATGAATTCTTGACGTTTTCCTCGTCAAGAGCTCCCTGTATTTCCTGTGATGTTTATGTCTGGCCTCCTGCACGTCCTCCGAGAGCTGGCCAATAGAGAGGATAGAAGAAGAGAGGATATCCTTTCCGTGGAACCGAAATTTGTGTACACGGACAGGCATTGGGTACCAAGAGTACTGCTGCACATACAATTCCCTCGTGATCTGTGCGTATTGCTCAAATTTGTCACTATTGATCTGGAATCCAGAGTTTAATACCTCCAAGATGACATGAAAACGTTTGATGATAGATCAAACACTAGTTATTTTTGCAGATAGTTCCTCATGTCTAAAAAATTTGCGAGAGTGTTGCCATCATTCGTGTTTCCTGTTTGCTGTCTTGGGAAGTCAACAAGTAAAACAAACTCTCTTCTAAAATCATCTTGCACCTGTTTCTTTTTTTTTTGAGCAACAATGCGTTTCACGTCGGGACCTCTTGCCTGCCAACTTTTTATATCAAGTCTATATGAAATATGAAGGATGCATTCAAAGAAGAGTATCCAAGAATGCAGAGGAGACAGGCCAAACAGAAGGAAGTCCTTATTGACAGCTTTGTTTACAATTGAGCACAAATCACTCATTTCACTCGGCCTCGCCCCACATAAATAATAAGTATGAGTACAAGCACACGCTGAAACTGCATTGCACACCTTACCGTTTATCATGCAAACTATTAGTGTAGGCTTCACAAATATATCACAATGATAGACATGTTCCTTAATAGGTGTCAGTTTAGTTATTTGATCCTGTATTTGCTTTACTTCTCCAGTTACTACTTCGGTTGTCTCCTTAGCAAAAACAAACTTGATAGGGTGTTGATGAGGGCGCAAGGTTGATCCACAATACTTTACAATCTTCTGTACGCAATTGGATGGGCACCATGGAAATGGAAAAAAGGCTTTCATCAGTTTGATGTTCTTCGGAAAACCTTTGTCTATATCTGGTTTGTTCAGCTCCATCACAACCCCACTTCACTACAAGTTCCAATACACTGTTTACAGGAAAATCGGCATGGATTAAAACCTCTTTCTGTACATCTACTGTTGATCGTGTGTTCTAACATTGATTTTAAGGAAACCTCTGCAGAAACGTTTGTCACAAATATTCCTGGAGGGTAATATTTCTCTTTGGAAGCTTTTACTTTATTATATGATGGATACATCCTACTCTTCAACATTTTGGCCTTGTCGCGTATAATCTTGTACTGATGAGTTGAGAGATTTGCGTCCACCATTAAAGCAAGAGCTTGCTCTGGAGAGAGTTCAGGTGATCTTAGACCCCAGAAGACCGATTGACGAGACATTTTCATCCTAGTTCCTCTCTGGGGAGAGGCACTTAAAAGTTCACTCACAATTGCAACAGAGTCCCTCTTTCCGTCTTGTCTCATTTTCAGTTCCATGCAAACGACAGCTCAACTTGGCTTGTTTCTTCAACTAGACTCTTCACTTTACGTTTTTTTACTTCCGGCTGCAGTCACTGAACGACTTGTGAGGCCTACCAACATGACCTTGGGATGTACAAGGTTGCGATGTCATGACGTAATGCACTTGAAGACTTCCTTTAAACCAGGACGAATTCTTTTGCAGAAACCGATCGCGATTTCTGGCTGCTGTCTTCCACCTCACTTCCAGTTTGTGAGTAAAGGTCCTAAGTGACGCCTTAATATGTGATAAGGCATCATCAGATATTGGCCAGCGGCCAACCGATTGCTTAAAATGTGTCAGCAAGGCATCACATATCGTCGCACGTGAATTCTGTATCCATATCTCAAATAACGTGTGATAGGTAATTTGCAGCGTCATTGTACTTCCACGGGACAATCCTTTCACCGCGCAAATAGGCCCAAACACACTTTTCAGTTTTCACAAGTCTGATGTTCCACCTTTGATTTGTATGCACTGTAATTCTGGAATAATGCGGAATACTGTACTAACACACAGTTCTTTTTTACATTTCAATTTCATTTTGCGTCCAATAATCACAGTTGTGCGTACCTCTCTTACGGACAAGCCGAATGTTTTACAACGCACCACTACACTGCACAAGAGACGCAATACAACCACCAATATATACCCACTTCCTACTACTGCTTGTGCGTTCCACACTGGTCAAGCGAAGTCATGTCACTGATTTCCTAGCGCGCAATGCAGAACCGCTGAGCGTGTTTTCGGACACGTTCGGGCTTCTCTCTCGGCTCGGTTCGCGAACAGACAGCCACCAGTGTCATTTTCATTAACCATGGTTATCCTTCTATTGGAATAATGGGCAGTTTTCTGTATATTGATACTTTGCCAAAATGGATTTTGTCCTCCTAGATCGTCAAAATAGTACACTGTGCGTTTTTGGTGTGCAAACAACTCAAAATGGAACTCGCCTAGGCCTGTGTATTATCGCCATCACAATCGGTGACCTCTTATCATCTTTCTGGCAGATGAATTCCACAGTAATACAAGTTCTGAGGTTTGGAGTCGAAGAACATTTGCACGAAACTTTTCACAACCTCCACATCAAACTTTTCCGAGCGAGAAGTTCTGCAAAACGCAAAACAGGTGGTAGGGGGCAAATCAGGAGAATATGACGGATGGGGGAAAACCTCCTAATCAAAGTCCATCAAGTATTGACGGGTTATGCCAGTAGCTGGCGTTATCATGGTGGATAATGATTCCTCGGGGATTGACGAGGTCTGGCCGCTTCCATCGCAATGCTGCTCAGTCTGTACAACGATTGACAATAGAAGGTGGCATTAATGGCTTGGTTAGGTTCCATGATCTCCTAGTGAATTTTGCCTTTGACATCCCACCACACAATTATCCCCTTCTTGGGATGATGATTTGGTTTGGACGTCGATGGAGACGATTCATATAGGCGACATACAGACAGTGCTACGACGTTTTACGTTCTGGTATAAGACCAAATTCTTATCATCCGTGACAATGCGTATCAAGAAACACAGTTCGCGACGCGCCCCTCCCATTGAATTACATTCATCTGATGTGCAACCCATCGATCAAGCTTTGTGATGAAACCCAACGATTCGAGACGTCTTTCAACTGTTGTCTTGTGTACCTGGAAGGTTTCCACTAATTCCTCTACGGTTGAATTCTATGTCTGTTTCGTATGGCGTCGTCTAGATCCTCTTAGGAAGATACTGATGGACGTTGATCTTGACTGCTTGTGTTTCCGTCCCTGAATTTTCGAAAGCACCGACAATATGTGCTATCTTCAACTGCATCTTGACCATACACTTACCCAATGTTGCGGCAGTCTGCTGTCGCATTACTGCCTTTATCGAACTCAAAAGTTAAACAGTGTCTGATGTGTTCCTAATTGGCCTTCATTTCGTCGACTCGATACGCTGTCCCTGTCTGCTCGTCCACACCGCCAGTGGCTGCTATAATGTTCCTCTGATTACGGAGATACCTATTCACGCACTGATAACGCCGTCTGTGAGGTCAATACTCCGCTAACTACTGACATATCAAAACGTGTAGCAGTTTTGCACTTACCTAATATTTAATTTCTGTCTTATTAAATAATTTACTACTGGGAGAACAATATGGAATATTTGATTGTAAATATATTTTAAAATTTACGAGGGGTATTCAGAAAGTATTGCCTCCAAGCCCACTACTTGGCCAATAGTACTGCAAACATTCTGAACTGTTTATCATTAATGCACTGATGTTTAAGCTATAGAATGTCACTTGTTTCACCTTCCTATCTCTTCTCGTTCCAGAGTAATGGAGGAATCCATGGCATCCAGTGGTGACGTCTGGTTGAAACAGCGGGCTGTCATTGAATTTCTGACTGCGGAAGGTTGTGCGCCCAGCAACATTCATCGCCGTATGACTGCAGTTTTTCGGCGATGCCTGTGTTGACGTCAGCACTGTGCGGAGGTTGGCAAGGACTGTGAAAGAAAAAAATCAAGCCGCATCAAATCTCCATGATCAGCACCGAAGTGGACGGCCCGCAACGGCCTCTGATGACGATCATCAACATCAGGTGGACGAGTTGATTCGGGGCAATCACAGGATCAAACAACAACGCTCGCCATTTCCATTGGTTCAGTGAACCACATCATTAAGGATCTTCTGCATTACAAGAAGATGTGCGCTCGTTGGGTACCACGGCAAATGACGTCTGACACGAAACAGTCGAGGAAGAGAATCTGTCAGCAGCTGCTTCTGCGATATGAACAGGAAGGTAAGGACTTTCTTCGCAGAATTGTTACTGGCGACGAGTCGTGGACACACCATTACGACCCGGAAACGAAGCGTCAGTCGATGGAGTACCGCCACACGTCCTCCTCTCCGAAAAAAAAATCAGAGTTGTCTCATCTACTGGCAAAGTTTTGTTGATCCACTTTTGGGATTGGGATGGGGTCGTGCATACTGCATTTCTGCGAAACGGTCAGACAATAAACTCAGATAGCTACGTTGACACCCTAAAGAGACTGCGGGCCAGACTGCAACGCACTCGCAAAGATAAACAGGCAATTATGCGCCACGACAATGCTCGTCCGCACACAAGCCACAAAACTCAGGAAGCACTGCGGCGCCTGAGGTTCACAGACGTTTTGCCTCATCCTGCCTATAGTCCGGATCTTGCACCGTGCGACTTTTTGGTCTTCCCAAACTTTAGGATCACCTTAAGGGCCAACGCTACAGCTGTGACGCGGAGGTGGAAGCAGCAGTTCGGCAATGGTGTCGCCAGCAGCCACCACAATTCTTCGCCGAAAGATTTTGAAAACCCTACATCTTGAAAATTTTTCAGAAACGCGTATTTTTTTTCTTGCCTTTACCACACAACAACACACTGGCGTTCAATCTCGACGATATTCTGTTCTTTCACAAGTGACGTCACAAGTCACAAAGAAGATTTACTGCCATCTCTGAACTAAAGGTTGTAAATTCATTACTCGCTTTGCCCAATATATTCCCTTTGCTTCCCTTTCCCCTATAGGTGTGTGTGCCTAATAATAAGCAAAAGACTCGCAAAATCTTCTTGTAGAGTGATATGTGATAATTACGGTGTGTTTATTTTATTGTAATATGTAACTGGAAACAAAGTGTGATTGCGGAAGTCAAGCCATGTTAGTATAAGGGCTGATTTTCATGAAAGCTTGCGTTGCTTGCAATTTAGGTTAGTAGCCAATTGAAACGCGTGTTTTATTTGTGTTTTACTGTAAGGTAAGTGTAACACGTGTTTCAATTGGCTATTCACCCAAATCGTAAGCAACGCAAGCTTTCATGAAAATCAGCCCCAACAGTGATTACTTCGTGTGCATTTGCTGTGTTCTTGAACTACTTGAACGTTGTTTGCAGAATATCCCAAAATTATAAAGACGATGTGTATTGCATTGTCATGGCATGATTTTATATGAACTTAAAATGATTCACTTTAGTTATGAACTGTTTCACGTACCAAGACTCCAGAAATAGCTTCTTCTTCCATATTTTGTGTTCCAATTCTAAGGGCTCATTTTCAAACCCGCTTGCGTTGCTTGCGATTTGGGTGAATAGCGAATTGAAACACGTGTTACAACACGTAATAAAACTACGTTCAAACACGTAATACACCACGTGTTTTAATTAGCTACTCATCTTAATCCCAAGCAAAGCAAGCAACGCAAGCGGGATTGAAAATGAGCCCTATGCAGTAAATCCTTTTAACCAATTTCCATGGTGATCTGAGTAAATCAGAAAACATATACGGAACTATTGAAAGAGGATAACCATGAACGATTTAGTTACATGTAACTGCTACGCTGTGTAAATTAAACAGGCACTGTTTAGTTTTATGGTATACGCGCTGATTATCTACAAGCAGCAAGAAAACAACCAGCGTTTACATTATTAAACCATAAAATCTTTCATGTGTACATTGAATATACAAACAGCTTTTCTTGCATACGATGAATATACATGAAAAATCTATTATTTTGCGTTAAAATAGACCTAGACACAATTTATCTGCGCACTTCGGAGCAGTTAAATATTAATTGGCTCATAATCATATAGTGTATAATTTCAAACCTTGATTATTATACTTTATATTATCTAACACCTTGATCACTTACGGAACAAGAAATTTCGTCTTCTCGAAGAACACGTGAAATTAAAAATTAGCTGTTTTATTAGACTCCCGCTGAATGGTGAGAGATAGCATATTGTAATATCACACTGACAAACAGGTTTAACTACACGAAAAGTTTATTGTTTGTAAAAGAGTCATGACAAGTTGTCAAAATTACCTGTACGATAGGAAGTTTTATGAAAGAAACGATGAGGTCACGATGGGATCACCATTGTCTCATGTGATCACGAATTTTTACATGGAGTAGTTTGAAAAAAAAAAAATAGCTCTGTGGTCAGAAAATAAGATACCCAGCCATTGGTATAGGTATGTGAATGATACCTTTGTTGTCTGTCCACGCTGGATGGAAGAACTTCAAAGATTTCTTAAATATTTAAATAGTATGCATGACAGAATTAAATTCACGATGGAATTGGAAAAGGATCGACAACTCCCGTTTATGGACATTATGATTTATAAAATATTAAATGGAAAATTAGGCCATAAGGTGTACAGGAAGCCGACAGACACGGACCTGTATTAAAATGAAGAGTCTTGTCTTCATCCAGCACAAAAACAGGCAGTGATGTCTACATGAATACATAGATCATTGCACATATCAGACGAAGGTAACAAGAAACAAGAAATATCACATGTTTACCAAGCATTACAGAATAATGGATACAGCATAAAAAATAAAAGAAGGACACTACATCAACAACTTAAAGGAAGACAGAAGATCAGAGAGGAAGAGGAAGATGAAGATAAACGTTATGCTGTGTCTTCATTTGTGAATGACATTTTTCAAAGATAAGATAAAGAAAGAGAGAATGACATTAAAAAATAACACAAATAGGGAATTTAAAAAATAAAATATACAAGATGTCGGAAGTGTATCAAATAAAACGTTAATATGGAGCGTGTTATATTGGACAAACTGGTCGTACGGTGCAATGCAAGATGAAAGAACATTATTAGAACCCTGAAGTATGGTTATTCAAAAAAATCCACCATTGCAGAGCACTCGATTGAAGAAAGGCATAAAATACTGTTTGAAGAAACGCGAATTCATCCTGAAAACAGAATATACAACAGAATAGTTCTAGAAGCAGTGGAAATTGAATTAAATGGTAATACAATGAACAAATTTTAAATTTAAATAAATAATATATTATATATATATTGTCACGCCATTAGAACTTATATAAGACTGTTATAACGTTTATATAATTTTAATTGTAATTTAACGTCAAACCAAATCCCCTGACGATGTGAGCAGTACGGCTTACAAAATGATCGTCGGGTTCAAAATAAATAAACCACAAATGAATAACCGACAAAGAGTAAAATGTCAGACATATGTCCTGAAAATCTTAAACCACGTTTTAATCGATACTTTCTCTGAGATAAATTAAAAAAAAAATGCTATAAAAATAAAATCTTTTGTCTTGAAGGGGCGCCTGCAGTGCCCCCTCTCTAGATTCGTCACTGGCTCCTATTTTGATTTCGTTCTTTCTCGTCTTTTTTTTTCTGGTTTTGAACTTCTTTTATTTTAATGTCAGCCTTCGGTTCTGCACTGTGTTTTGACGAGACAAAAAAAAAAATGCTGTGGATGAGACTTGTTATGTAACAGTATTTAGCAGTCTGGTTTCACATTTCATTTTCTCCTTTAAAAGTCAAGCTGTTTGAATTTACAGTCTTTTTCTTCTTCTTCTTCTAACTTTAAAGACTAGAGTGAGGAATCGCTTGTTGTAAGACGTGGGAGGAGAAAAAAAATCGCGAACAACTGAAAGAAGCCGAACTCAACAAAAGAATAATACTTTCACAGCACGATTATGTTCTTTTTCAATTTTCTTGCTTTTGTGTAACGTTTATATACTTGCTTTTGTTTATGAAACTTTTTTAAGTATTACGTTAGCGAAATTATTTTTAATCATAAGAAGAAAAATCGCTGAATTGTCTACTGTTACCATCTATATTTTTCTCCCAGACACATCCAACCTAAAACAATAGTTAAAACTATATTATAAAGTCATATAGGCCTACGTAGTATAAACACACACACACGCGCGCGCGATAAAGCAAATCATTATTTGTCCAGTAGGCAGTAACAACCCCAGAAGCACACATCACACATACGTTCAAAGTACGTGGATCAAACTTTATTACAGAAACGTTATTTTATCGTTGTACATGTACCAAAATGTTCGCCTCTTCAACTGTTTATTCAACGTTGAATAATGGTTGGGAAGAAACAAGTTGAAATCAAGAAGCGGACGATGAAGAAACGGGTAGGGTTCAGTTGGCCAAAACAGAGCATGGTTGATGTCTATTGGTATACACGTTTAACTGTATTTTGTCCGTTGCTTTCATCATGATATACAGTATTAATTTTCCAATAGTAAATTATCGAACTGGCTGCTGCAGAGTTCGAAGCTTGAACGTTCCGCACTCGTCGTTGGTAGCTCGACACGTTATCTCCTCGTCCATGGATCCACCTTGAAAGTCACTATTCTTTTACGGTATCTGTAATAACAGGCAGTCTAGAATGCAGTTGCCATAAAAACAGACGTGTCGTTTTACCATCATGTAAGAATACTAATAAAGAATACGTACCTTCTTTCTTTGTTATGTGCATTTTTCCTTCTTTAACACTTTGACCATTTGCCCAATTAAATTTTTATTTTTCAATAAGTGTAGTATGTAGCCTTAGAAGAATATATATAAAGCAAAACCTATGTCGTAGTTGAAAACACTTCACATTAATGCCATATTAATGAAATTAAATGCACGTTGAAATATAGTTTAAAAATCAACCTATTTTCAACATGCAAATGAGAAACGTAGTTGATTATATTCTTTTCGCTTTTAAGAACAATTTCTATGCAATTAACTAAGAAAGATAACCTAGAGCACAGTTTAATATAATAGTTAAAAAAATACGTCATATTAACGTCCTATCAACGAAATGAAATTTTCGTTGGAATGTAGATTGAAATTCAACGTATTTTCAACATGCAAAAGAGGACACAAAATAATAGTTAATGGCATTCAATTAGCTTTCAATTACAAATTTTATTCCATTAAATTAGAAAGAATTCCATGAAATGAAATCTATACGATAGTTGAAAACAACAGTTGAGTCCACGTTGAAAAAACATCTTATCAATAATATAAAGTCTTTGTTGAAATATGATTTAAAATTAAACGTACTTTTTTTCCCCATTGATAACGGTTAATCAACAAAATAAACAAAAAATCAGTGGTTCAGAACGCGTTTGTGTGCTACTGGGGAACATTATGGCCTACGCCCGTTCCGATACGGGGAAGCCCGTTATCGTCGTCACATATAAGCGTCGTTTTTTAAAAAACAAAATAAAATGACAATAAAATCTAACAGTGTACACGACCTTCAGTGAATACTTTTAAAAAAATTTGTTGGTTGTACCAGAAAAATAATTTAAAACTGAAAGTTTCAATGAACCTTCAGTAAAATAATTAAAATACAACAAAACCAAACATTCTAAAGTGGCCTACACAATTTACTAAGTAAAATGGTAAAAAAAATAAAACTTAACAGCGAATAGAATGCATGCAATCTTCTGAAAACGAATTCGATAATCTTCTGATAAACAACAAATCTCTTATCTATCACAGTAGGATCATCGTCAAGGAGTGGCGCTATCTTGTTGGGGTTGTAATAGCGGTAGCGCTGTTGCAAATGATCATATTCATAAGAAAATCTAAAAAAAAAAAAAAAAAAAAACACGAAGAATAGATCGTCATAGATAAGTCTTCAAGAGAATTAAAAAGTAGTATTGGAAAACTCACTATACATTCCACTACAAATTTGAACGATCCGGGATATTATGTGTATTATATTAGCTGAACTATAGGTATGGAAATGATAACGTGTGAAATATCTAAACGGTAAACTTGCCCCATGCACAGGGATGTTACACACTTTGATAATTAAATAATTTACTAGACAAATACCAACATGCTTTCTACTAAACTAGGCCCACTCCGGTTACCTTTCAACATCATCCTCCTCTATCAAGCAAACTCTTCTCGTGCTTTCCTGTCTTCTTGTTTCTCCTTATTTCTTATCTCATACACAAACCGATTCGCGGTAAATGTCTTCGCTAAGATAGAAACCGTAACATCCACACCCGCGACAGAGGCTGTAGCTGCTATGCATGCATGCGGAGGTCGCTAGTTGAAGTTGGAGAGCGATTACATATCAGGGTGGGACTATCCGGGGGCCCTGACTTTCCTAATTTTCTGTTTCTCAACATCGTCTCCCTCGCCTATCATGGTCTGATCCTGAGATGCGTAAAGTCTGTAAATAATTTAAATAATTAAATAATATCCTACTACTCCTTCATACCCTAAATTACGAGATCGTACATGATATTTTATAAGCACAAAACTGGTAAGCTTAATATACTAAAAAACGAAATACAAAAGATATATGGTAAAGGATCTTAAAAGCTTACTAAATCAGAAGATGTTGTTCATTACAAATTACTAAGATAAATCATCCATTGAATCACAGTATGACACAAGTACGTTTTACTTCCGTCAGTGCATGCACCATGAAACCAAATCTTACAACCCGAACATTTGATCCACGTCCCATTCGGATTACTGTTGTAATAAAGAACTGTGCAGAGCAAACATACAGAATCTTTATCTGATTATGTGTCCAAATCCATTTGATACTTTTTTGTAGTTTATATTTTCTTTGGACATGACAGTTCTTTTTGTTTTGTCACTCTCTTCCTTTTTCTCATCATTTTATTTTTCAGAGGTGTGTCTGTTAGTATGGTAGAACGACATTTTCTTTTCTCTCTCTTTGGACACGACTTTATTGGTCCTTTTTGGAGAATGACCTTACCTCGTCCGTTTAACATGCTCAGGAGACACAACGAAACACTCCGTGATGTGATGTTCCAATTACTTGTTGAACTTCGATAAAGAAAAAAATATCTAATTCCGTAATTAATGAGCAGAACGAAATTTAAAAAATAGAAATATTAGCAAATTCTAAAAATAGAGCAGTATTCACGCAAAGTCTTATGGACATACATCTAGCAATAATAACATCAACATATTGGGTTGGTTGACACCAATCCCAACGCACCATTTCAATCCCTATCTGCTTTGGCAAACAAAGACTAGAAGTCATACTGTTTCTACCTCAACGAATCCCGGTCTCCCCTACATAAGAAATATTTTCAAAATATGTTATTTAATATTTTGTTTTTAGAAGAATTGTAAGATTATATATAATACAAAAACTTATCATCATTTAAAACATATATATTATTCTGGATAAAGTAAGACCATTCTTTGACAAGCAAAATATTCCAATTTTAGCAGACATTCATCTATTTTTATAAATGAAATTCTGATTATTAGTTTTAAAATGGGACAGAGATAGAGACTGCGTCACGGTTTAACTAATCGAACAAAATAATTTTCAACAGCTTTCTCTCTATGTATTCAAAAGATGTTATGTCAAAAAAATAAGCACAGATAATTTTATTAGGACATATTCTGATCAACGTACTGATAAAGAGAACTAGGTGAGTGTGTGAGAAAGTTTTTTTTCCCTTTTTTAAATTAAACATGCCACATTTTTTAAGCTTAAAGCTAATTCCATTTCCGATAAAGATGGTTATAATCATAAAATTTCTTATTTCATAACTTAATGTATACATACAATTGCCGAGTATAGATTCACACGTGAATAAAAAATGGAATGTTGTCTTGCTTATTAAGTATGAAATGACAGATTCTGAACTAGCAATTATGTCTATAAAGAATATAGTATGAATTTAAACTATTGATGTAGCTTTATCACCTCCAAAAAGCCAGGAATACAATTCACAACGACATCGTAAAAAGACGTTTTCCATGCCTTGTTAAGAGTAAGAGTTGAAGCTGTTGATTCTCATCCTTTCTAATAAATGGTTCTGGGAGAAATCTTGACAAATAGTGCTTTTTTTTCTTTTTTTTTTCAAGTTTATTTCTGTTCGTTTGGTAGAAGAGTGTTGGGCTGTCTCAAGTGAGTAATATCAACTGTTTTCTCATGGCACGAATCTAAATTAGATGAAAATTAATCTTCTTATAGTAGACATAAAGGAATAAATCGATTATATACATATGTATATTAATTTAATCTGTCATTCTAGTGCATTATAATACCACTCTATAGCACTACATCTTGGCCAATGCAACACGAAGACTAAAGGTGAGTCCACACTAGGGCAAATTTCTGTGCGTGCACATGTTGGTGAGGACTGTCTCAGAACGGCGAAAACATCGATCCTTTCTTTGCTACTCTGAACTTTGAAAACAGAAAATGAGATAAAGAGCATATCTATGCTTCATTACTTACTGCACAAATTAATATATTTGTTTGCACAATGCACTCCAGTACGCTTAAACAAAAAGAAATCTAAAAGGTCCGAAATAATTGATATAATGCTGTCTCACTCAATGAATCCCTAGAATCCATCATTAGTAGATAGATTTGCGGATCCACCTAGGAAAGAAACCAACACTTAAATTAAATTTGCGAAACGGAAGACCGAGATGACGTTGGGAGGACAATATTAGAAGAGATCGAGAAGTAGGTGTTTGTGGTGAAAACTGGCTTGGTCTTGCCCAGGATAGAACCCGATGGCGAACGTTTGTTACTACGGCAATGAACCAACGAGTTTCGGTAGCCATAGAGTAAGTAAGGAAGGAAATTTTGAGGCAATCAGAGATAAAGAGAGAGAGAGAGGCTGGTGGGTGGAGAGAGTTGGAGGAGGCTCTCTACCTCCACCACCAACAACAAGCACACGCGCATCCTTCCTTCCTTTTGTTGGAAGAATAAAAAGTTCCTAAGTCTCTGGTAAATTCGCTAATCCTCGACATGTATTTGCCAGCGCGCAGGAGCAGAACTTACATTGAGTATATGTGATATGTGAGGAACAGAAGACTTGTTCCTGGTTCGGTTAGTGTCAGTCAGTGGGTGAAACTGAAGCGCGTTTGATATTTCACTGCTATGTGGCAAGACAAAACTATCCAGAGCTGTCAATTACAGATTGATTTAACTATATTCTCTAGATTAAATACGTTAACATTTTATTTCATGAGAAAGTTATTTACATTACCATCAATATTCTTTTGTTTGTAGGAAGTTCTTTCTTTCCTACACGGACGAAGCGCCACTGATGAGTACTTCTATCAATAAATTACTTTCTATTATTCGATACAGATTCAGGTCTCAAAACGAACATAACTTATTTTTTTTTTATCTAAAAATGGACTAGTGTGCTTTGTTTTGCTTGGGAACACTCCCAAAAACAATAAATTGCTTGGGATTCAAAATTGTTTGTGAGACGCAAAGTTTTTGAACTCGAAGAGTTGCGGAAGGGGTTCCCGCAAAAGAAATAAGATATATGGGTATTAGCCCAGTTAAAAAACTCTGGAATCTATATAGATCTGGATAAAAATTGCAGAATATAAGAGGCAAATTCGACCAATTCTCCCTAGAGGATTTTGAATCTTCGGTGGGACATTCCCCCAAGGGCCTCCCGCTGAATTCATCACTGAAAGGATAAACCCATGCACATGGTGTTTGTCCACCACAAAGCCCACATGGCACGAGCAGGCGTCCCCAAGCGCTCTAACCGTTGAGTAAGTGCGGTCCCAATTTAATCCTCAGGTTACATCATCCACGAATTAACCTACAAGTCATGGATGAAATATTTATAGATGGAGAATCCCACTCTCTCACGTCTTTCCTGCCACCTAGTGTTGGTCCAGTCGAACTAGGAAGAAATAATGCTAGTATATAATGATTGTTCCTACATTCAATTTAGAAACTCAGAAATAGCATGGAGTGTAAGCTGACTGTTTGATACTTCACATTCTGGGGAAGCAGTAGATTAGAATCGTAGGTTTTGCCCATAACTTACTAGTATTCCTAGTTCGGCTGGAACGCTGGACTGACCACCAAGGTGGCATGAAAGAACCAAATGCAACTGGAAATTATAGTCAAAAGTTTAAAGATCATTGTATAAATCGAAGTTCCTAAACTCAAACCTGAAATCTGCTTTAGTTAAGGAGCTAGGCTACCTTACAGACAGTTAAATCAATCGAGCTCTAAGTAACGATACTGGAGTGACTGCTTAATGTCGGAAGATAGACGCCACGACTCGTTTGTCCACTTCCAGTCTAATCCAATGTGGACCAAATTTTCAGTTCTAACTCAGTTTTATACACTTCTTATCGCTGTGCGGCTCGTTTTTTTATTTAAGTTTTAATTCCTGAGTTATTCATATAATATTTATTATTATTATTTTTTTTTTTTTGCAAGAATTTTGCATAAATGAAGAAACGAACCACACATCGATATTAAGCGTAAGAAACTGAGTTAGAGTCGAAAATTTGGTCCACATTGGATTAGACTGGAAATGGACAAACAAGATTAAGTGTTCTCTCCGCTTCGTATTTTCATCAAATTTTCAAAGGCAGCATTCAGTCCAGTATCGCTTTTAGATAGAGGTCATTGGTTAAATCAAAGGAGAAGTATTTTTGTTCTGCTAAATAGAAAAGAGAACAGATCTATTCACAGACAATTTGCTACTCAGTACGATTATTATGCATGCAACAACACCAATACAAATAATTGAGCACTTCAGAATAAAAGGGTGAAAGTGATAGAATTGGTTCTTTCATGTTTGAGGTGTTGTTGCACGAATGTGACGTAATCTCTTTTATTGCAAAGGTTTGAAACTACGTTGCAAAAGAATCTTAACGTGATATATTGCGTATTGTCTCTTCAGATGTTATTTATACATATATTTTTTTTTTCTTGTATGTTTTGAGTTCAGGACACAGAAAAAAATTGCTTCCACTCTTTTAAACTTTTATTGGTTGTAAAAGTTATATATATATATATATATATATATATATATATATATATATATATTAATTCTTTCCCAAAGAGAATAAGAAAAAAAACTAAATCAATTCAAGAATTTCCCTCCAGGGTAAGAAGTACTTAATTTCATTGCGGCAACACCCACTAAAAGGTGCTTGGTAGCATTTAATAAAAGGATTGGACTATTTTAAAAGAGTATAATAATAATAATATTCAAATTTAAAATGATGTATTCAAATGATTATCCGTCTTTACTAAAACAACAAAATTTTCTAAATACTGTATAGATCAATTTTTGTCGGTCTGTTTTTATGATGTACAAATATATACCCTTGGACCAAACTACGTCTAAATTTACCTGACTAGCAGAGAAAGAAAGTAGTCTTTTGTCTCGTAACAACATCTAGTTAGTGGGAGACCGCCGTTGGCTCTCTTCAAGATATCAGACATCATATTATACCTTATTATATAACCCACATAAATGCAAGGCACATTACGCTTATGTTGATTGGATTCCATGTTAAGCATAGGATACGTAGATAAAGACCTTGCTTGCAATATTTCACCATCCCTGCTTCCGGAAGAATATTGACCGAAGGTCAATATCCTTCAGAAATTGGACATACTTGGGCCATAAATCCTTGTCTGATCGCTAAAACAATTAGGATATTCGAAATCCGGATAACATGTAATCCGGCATTTATTTTAGAGAAGTCGAATAATCCGGATGACAGATGTCCGGGTAACGGGTAGAATTTGGATAACGGATAAAATCCAAGTAATCTATATTCGGTTATTGGATAAAATCTGGATGACAGATAACTGGATAATGAATGACATCCGGAAAGGAAGTAAAGTCCAGATAACGGATGAAATCCGCATTAACTGATACCCAGTTACCATAGTGGTTAAATTTCGGACTCCAAATATCGGGATAATGGATAATATTCAGGTGGCGGTTCAGACCGATTTCCGGGTGATGGATCAAATCCGGATCATATCTGAATGAAGGATAAAATCCGAGTCCAGTATATCCGGCTATCTGGATAGCGGATAAAATCCAGATTGTAATATCTGATTAATATACGGATTACGGATTTTCGGATGATAGTGTAAAACCCGAATAATATTCGAATGACCTATAAATTCCGGACACCGAATAGCCGGATAATGTCCAGATGAGAGTATCCAGCTGACGGATATCCAGGTAATATCCAGATCAATGACTGTCCGTCATCCAAGTAAATTTTTCTCTCTTTCATGCTCTTTATTCATTCATAATTTTGTATTATTCATAATTTCAGCCTTGTTTTGCTTTAGTTCTTTTTAATTTTTCCTTCTTTTCGTTTATATTTCTTGTTCTTCTCTATTTCTTTATATATGTTCTCTTTATGGTTCATAACTTCCTGTTCTTCTCCTTGTCTCTTCTTCCTTCACTAACTGCTTTCTTTATTAATTATATATCTTTTTCATTCTCTATCGCATTCATTCTTTTTTCCTACCACTATTCTTTTTTTTTCTATTTTAATTATGCTCTTTATTTCGTTTTCTTCATTCAGTTTCTTTTTTGCTTTTTGCTGCCTCTTCTTTCTTCTGTTTATTTCATTTTCTCTTTTCTTTCTTTTCATTCTCTTGCTGTTTTAATTCATTAGTTCATTATTTCTTTGTTTATAAGTTTTTGGTTTTTTACTTAATATCTTATTATCATGCATGCCCTCATTTTTTTGTTGCATTAGTTGTATACTTTTCCTATTTGTATTTATTTTGTTCCATACTTTGTCCTTGACTCTAATTTACTACTTCCCTTGCTTTATTTACTTTTTTGTATGTTATATGTATTCTATTTTTCTATGCTCTTAATTTCTTTCTCGGTTTCTCATCTGTTTCTTACGGTCCCTAATTCCTTTTACGAATACTATACTGTTTCTAGTACTTCTTTATTGCCTTCTTTGATTTCTATTCCATTTTTTCTCAACTGTATTATTCTATTCTGGTTTTTCTGTTTATTTCAGTAAGTTGCTCTTGAATTTTCTTCTCCACTTTTTAAAAATAGAAATATATAACTACCACGCCTTCTCATTAATTGAGACTTTTCTCACCGATAGTCATATAGATTCTGAACTTTTTGGTTCACAGTATGTAGTGTTAAGAGCTGACAGAAATCTTGCTCCCTCTTGCAAGATATCTGGGGGTGGAGTTCTGTTGGCTGTAAATAAAAAATTTCGAGTGCAGCAAGTTTCCTCCCCTGATATCCCTGGTGTTGATTGTATTCTAGCCAAACTTTTTGTAAATAATGTTATTCGCATATTTGTGTGTGTTGTCTATATTGTACCTGATTCTCCTATTTCATTATACCAAGATTATTTTGACTTTATATATAGTGTATTACCACCAGAAAGCAGCATTCTCTTAATAGGCGATTACAATATTTCTGAATTGAGAGGAACTGATTTCGATTTTCTTAACTCAACAACAACCTGTCGTGAATTATATAATTTGATGAATTTTTACAATTTAAAATCTTTCAACAATGTTAAAAACAAATATGGTAAAACATTAGATTTAGTGCTTTCTAACTTTCAAAGTATTGCTATATGTAACGCATGAACATGACTCAATAGTTCCTGAGGATGTTCATCATCCTGCATTATTAGCTGAATTTACGTACACCAAGCGGATCAAAAATATAGCAAAATCACATACAATTAATTACAACCTTTCCAAAGCCAATTACGAACAATTGTATCGCGACATTGCATCAGCTAATTGGGAAAGTGTATCGGACAGCTTAACTGTCGATGATGCTGTTGACTCTTTCTATAATACATTATATGCCACTTTCGATAAATGTATACCACGAAAAAAACCTAAACTAAAGTACCCTATCTGGTTTTCAAATTACTTAATTAAACTCATCAAGAAAAAGACATACCACCGTAGAAAATGGAAACAAGCAATCGGATATGTTAGTTATCACTATAATAAATTTAAAGAATTACGTACTCTCTCCAAAAAGGAAATATCTGCAGCCTATAAAACTTATTTGCGCAATTATGAAACTGACATTTTAACTGAACCCAAAAGCTTTTGGACATTCATAAAAAAATAAAAGACGAAAGTCAGAATGCAATGTGCTAAATTACGAGGGACAACAATTAAGTAAGAAACAGCCATTGCGAATGCATTCATGAAACATTTTCAAGTAGCCTACAATGTGTCAAAATATAACCTTAATACTTTAACTGAACACAATTGTTCTGAAATTTTAGATAAATTATTTCTCGAACACATTGAACTGAAGGACGTAGAGAAAGCTATTAAAAAACTGAAACCTCGGACATCTTTCGGGGCTGAGGAAGTCCCATCTTTCATTATCAAAGACTGTTCTGAAATACTAAAATATCCACTGCAAGCGATTTTCAATAAATCGCTAGCAACCTGTGAATTTCCTGCCAAATGGAAACTTGCCGATATCTGTCCCATTCCTAAAAGTAGTGGCACGAGTAATGATATTAAAGATTATCGCCCAATTGCCATAATATCTGCGCCAGACAAAGTATCAGATATTTGAAATTATTATACGTGAACGTATATACTCTCACACGTTCGCTCAATTATCTCGCCCTTCCAACATGGATTCTTGCCAAATAAATTGACTGTAACCAACCTAGTTGAATTCACACATTTTTTAGCTAGACAAATTGATAATAGAGGTCAAGTAGACGTAATTTACACAGACTTTTCGAAAGCCTTTGATGTCATTAATCATGACATTCTAGTTAGCAAGCTTGTAACATTCAACTTCTCAGAAAAACTTCACCAGGTAATAGCATCCTATTTGTGTTATCGTAAACACCGTGTTCGTTATAAAAATAGTAAAACCGAGAAATATGTTGTAAATTCTGGTGTGTCTCAAGGATCGAACCTTGGACCTCCTTTGTTCTTATTATTTGTAAATGACTTGCCTGCTGTCATAACATCCTCCAAGAAACTTCTTTTTGCAGATTATTTAAAAATTTATTGTAGTATTTGCTCCGAATTGGACGTGGTCTCCTTACAAAATGATATTAATGCAGTCTCCAATTGGTGTAAAACAAACATGTTATTATTAAATATTAATAAATGTAGTGTAATGTCATATACGAGAAAAACAAACTATTTGAAATTCGAATACAAAGTTAATGACTCTCCACTAGTTCGAGTAGATTCTATTACTGATCTTGGTGTAACCATTAAATCTAACCTCTCATTCGACATGCACATAAATCGCCTTGTTAGCGAAGCTTACAGGAACCTCGGGTTTGTAATAAGGTTAAGTAGCGATTTCTCGAATATTGATGTCTTAAAAACTTTATATACAGCGTATGTTAGGTCAAAGTTAGAATACGCAGCAATAATATGGGATCCTAATACACAGAAGAACACTCGGCAAATTGAAATTATACAGTTTAAATTTGTACGATTTTTGACATACAAAGAAACTGGAATATATCCTAAATTTGAAAAGTACTTAGACCTGGTAAATAAGTACAGGTTACAATCTCTTGAAAACAGAAGAGTTAATTTTCTCTTAACTTTCCTACACAAACTCTTGCAAAGTAAAATCGACTCAGAAAGCTTATCTGAATTAGGGTTATATGTACCGCATAGATTAACTCGACCACGTAATGCTGTATTCCACCTTTCGGCCCAAAGAACTAAAGCAATGGACATATCGCCTATTAGGAGAATGTGCTCATTATATAATTGTATCCTTAAAGAATGTCCTGAGATTGATATATTTAACATAAATATGAGAGAATTCCATTCTTATATAAAATAATGAATACTTTATGCAGAATATGTTACTATGCAGCTTTAAATATGTATGTTACACCTATGTATGTATGTAGAAAATGTCATATGTGTATGTTGAACACCACAGTTAGGCTATTAACCTGTTGTGTTCAATAAATAAATATTATTTACAGGATATGCTCGTGCATACTTAACTCATAAATTTAGACACACATTTAAAACTAGGCATCAACATTAGTCGTAAAAACTTAGCTACAAGGTAAATTTTGGATTAGAGCGGAAATGGATAACAACGTTAACCTGTTGTGTTCAATAAATAAATAAATACAAGTTAGGGGACAATACCGCCGAAACTTTGAGCGTTTGTATCTTACTGTTTATTTATGTGTGTAATATTCACATTTTTTACTCATTAAGCTCTTGTCTCAATAATAGTTGTGCACCAAAACAAGTACTTAAAACCACAATTAATACGTTTGAAATCATTGCCATTTTAGTAAGAGAGCCGAAGTATTAAATGGTATAAAGAAACAATTGACATTCTATCGACAACAGTTTCGTTATAAAAGTTTTTAATATCTTCTCATTAACTACGCAATTTATGGAAAGAAATAAAAATGTCTACTGTAATATATTTCTCGTGTTAAAAGAAGCGTCACTTATATTTTCGTAATCGTATTTTCTTGAATGCTCCAAAATCAATGATCGATTGCTGTCTCATGGGTGCGGTGGTACGAAAGCATACTTGATAGCCCAACTTGCCGGATTTTACAAACTGTTACTCTACAGGAATACTTCGAACCAGAGCAGTGATTCACATTAGTGTGGCTAAGCAGTGACCCGGAGCTTTTCTTTTTCGCCTTTTAGAACAAGATTTCAACTCAACTTCACCCGAGACCCAACCTGAACGAAATTCAACAATTGTCAGCCAAAAATATTCTAATAGTATCTCCATTTTTAGTTTAAAAAATATTACTTTTTTTCTTTGTAAATTGTGCCATGGTTGTAAAACATTGCAGTCAAAACTTGCTTTATAGAAATTTGTGGAGTTTTTTTTATGTGAAATTCCAAACAACTCAAGTGTTTTCGAAAGGTAAAGTGGTTTTTCAATTATTATTTTTTCGGAATTTGAAACATTTTGCAAGACCTTACTACGCCATCTGGTAACGACAACGTATTAAATGAATGAGGAGTTTCTGAATCAGATGAAGTTGATATTTCATGTACATACTAGGGTTAGCAACTCCAAATTGTCCGAAAACCGGACATTTTTATTTATTTTAGTTTGGAAATCGGATATGCAATACGCTAACAATAATTACTGCACTCGCTTCACAATTATCTCAAAAGCAACTTGAGTTAAAAGTGACATACGAAGTTCAATTGAAGACCTGAATTGAAAAACATCCCAAGTTCACTCTTTTCGTATTTGCATTTTTTCTGTTCTTCGGTATCTATGTTCCAAAGGCTGCATAATTATTACTTCCTAATCCCATCACAGAAAGCCATTTTTAATACAAAATAGTTAAAGACCTGAACGGAAAAACATCCCAAGTCCACCGGAGTATACTTTTCAGGAGGAACAAAAATCAATCCAAGGTCTTCGTATGTTATCCTATTCAGCGGAAATAATTTCGTGTTAAAAAATGTTTTCTGTGGTGGGATTAGGATGAAATATTTATGAAAGTGGATAGCCTTTGAAACATAGATATCGACGAACCAAAAAAAAAATGCAAATACGAAAAAAGTGGACTTGGGATGTTTTGCAATTCAGGTCTTCAATTTTTCGTTGAATAGGATAACATACGAAGACCTTGGACTGTTTTTCGTCCCTCCTGAAAAATATACTCCGGTGGACTTGGGATGTATTTTAATCCAGGCCTTCAATTTTGCCTGTGGTGTTTGAACAATATAAATACATGGATGAGTCAAAAGGTTTTGCAATACTAGTCAGGTTACAACGAAAGCTGTCTAACGTTCAAAGTAGAGACCTTCGTGTTGCACTTTCTGAAGCCACCTTCCTGACAGTTACAATGAAAAACTTCTTCACAGTAGTTTCCACTTCCCCTTGGTTGTCCTCTTGATCGCAGGAAGTGAGCCACCATTGGAACAAGTAACAATCCGATGGAACGAGGTCCGGACTATATGCTGAGTGAGGCAACAATTTGATTCACTCAAATTCCTAGAGTTTATTCTGGGTTGTTCGAGCGGAATGTGGTTTTGCGTTGTCTTACTGCAGAAGCGCTCGCTAGCTGTTGACTAATGCGGGTATTTTTGCAGCACAATCGCATACGTATACTCCAACTATGAGGAATAGGTTGGCGTTGATAGTTCAACTTTCCAGAACACGCACACTCGTGGCAAATTCTACCAGACGCAGAGCAGCACATTTTGTTGAAAATGCCGCGGTTTGGTGACAGATTCCGGAAATGCAAATCACGTGGGGTTTCCTCGAGTTTCTTGCAAACATCCACTTGCAACTTGCTTGAGTTTCGGTGGGTATGATATGGTACACGCCATCAGAATGGCCATCTATCAAGGAATTATCTTATATAATACGGTCTGCACAAATTGAATTATGGCTAAAATTAAAAATATGATAGCCTATACACAAGATGAATATTTACTATCATGGGAAACACATTATACTTTTCTAAACCAGAAACTAAAATAATTCGTGAATGAGGAGAAAATACAGTAGATATATTCGGTTGAAGAAATACAAGCCATCCTTACAAAGCATTATATCGCAGCAAAAATTACACCACAGCCGCGTAGGACCCAGTAATTTATTCAAAATTAAAAACAATGTTTTAACCAGACCTAGAATCAGCTACAATTTGCGTTTTCGGACAACTAATCTTTAAAATTGTGAGTCTTCACTCAAAGACTTTAACTCTATATTTAAACTTGAACTTGAATGTCCATTTTAGGAAATATATCTCAAAACCGGACATTAGAAGTCCAGGTTGAACTTGTAACCAGACAGCGCACAATTGTCCTGAAAACCGGATGGTTGGCAATCTTACTTAGTACATACCCAACGTTGAATCGCAATGTTGCATATTACAGAAATATCTAAACTATACCACGAAGTTATCAAGCAATTTGAAGTGTATGAACACATTGTTTGAATCTTATAGATTTTTATTAGCATTATTTCCTCTTTAAGTGAGGTAGAAGAGTGGAACACGTAATTAAACAAGGGTACGTTCTCAAGTGTCAACGCTAAAAGTTAACAACAGCAGGCTTTATTGGAAAGGATGTTTGCTATTTGGGCTCAACTTCAACTCTCAACTTCTTTGCACATTTTAAGTACGAGATGCACTCACCGTGTTACCAAACTTTCAGTCTTTCGTTTTAGTTTTAATTTTAACATTTCGGCACGTTAAGTTTCTGACATATTCTTCTTTCTCTCCGTCTTTTCCCACCTACGTGGGGTCGAAGTTTCTGATGAGTCTTCTCCACAAAGCCCTGTCCTGAACTTCTTCCCCTGACAGACCTTTCTCCCCGAGATCATTCTTAACCCGATCCATCCATTTCCTTCTTGGCCTCCACTTTCATTGACATAATTCTTCTGTCTACATAATCATTTGTTCTTCCCATGACATGTCCATACCACTGCAGTCTTCTTTCTTGTATCTTCTTAGATATCTCTACAACTTTGGTTGTGCCTCTTACTCTCACATTTCTCACTGTCTCTTCTTGTTATCGCACATATCCAGCGTAGCATTCTCATTTCGGTGACATCTAATATCTTTTCTTGTGCTTTCTTTATTGGCCATGTTTCTGCTCCGTACATCGTTTCTGGTCTAATCAAGTGTTTTGTAAATCATCCCTTTATTCTTCACCGTGATTCTGAGGTCGCAGAGAACGCCACACGCTTTCTTCCAATTTCGCCATCTGTGGGTTATAAAAATAATTAATATGTAGAGTTTCTTTCAAACGCTATTTTCTATTCTAAGGAATGGATTTGTGGAAGTAACAAATTAGTGATATGGCTAGGCAATTTACGTATTCTACGAAGGGAGTTCCTTGTGTTGTTTAACCGAATGAATACAAATATTAAAAAAAAAAAGTTTTGTAGAAGCAAAAGACAAATTACTTGGAGGTAAGTAAAATATTATTATTATTAATAATAATAGTAGTAGTAGTGGTGGTAGTAATAGTACTCATTAGGTAAACAGTATGGTTTTCGAGTTGGTATCCCAGCAGGAGATACACACTTAGTTTAATCTCAGGTATGGTCTTTAACATTATTTTCCTACAGAAGCTTCTTTCTTTTCTTTATTTTTTAATGTTCATTTTGTAATTGAAGACGAATCCGATATGAGATTAACATTCTGTACTCTAGGAAAAGAGGCTACAAAGACTCGCACCCAGGATTGGGACTTACAAGTATATATATCATATATTTTCAATTTTCTTTTATTAGTTGCACTGGCATCTTTTGAACTAAACATGTCGTATGTGAAGAATAACGTTCTTCGGCGATCATTCTTTCCGGGAAAGGAATGGGGAAGGTAGCGACCATGACGTTGGTTAAGGTGCCATATTGGCATTTGATAGTTGAAACTGTGGAAAATCTTGAAGAGCCTCAGTCAGGAAGGCCGGCAGAGCAGACTCTTCTCATCTCGATAACATGTTTTTCAATAGAATCTTCTTTGATACGTTTCACGAGACCAGTTCCTTCTTCTTTCAGTTTTTCAGTTAAACACTTCTTTGGCTCTAATGTAACTTTTTCTACTGGGTAGTCTCTACTGCAAAAAATTAATACAAAGAATTAAGTAAATAAAAGGAAAACATTATTTAGAAATAAATTGCAGTGATTAAAAAAAAAATCGTAAATAAACTTACACGGGTTAGAGTCAGATTCGAAACTCCCACAAAGAAATTCAGCACGCTATCCGCATGAACATACTAACTAACTCTATGGCTTATGGAACTGGCAAGTTCATCGTCGCAGTAACAAACGTTCGCATTGGATTCTATTCTGGGCAATATCAAGCCAGTTTTCATCACGAACACCTACTTCTCAAAGATCTCTTCTAATATTGTCCTCCCAACGTCGTCTCGGTCTTCCCAATGGCCTCCCTCCATCCGGCGTTCCAACCAGTTTTTCCCCATCCGAGTTACATGACCTTCCTTCCTTACACGTCGCGATTTCATTATTTTTACAACATCTGGTGAATCGTACAGTCCATGGAGTTCTTCATTATGCAGTCTCCGCCATTCTCCAGTCATCCCGTCGCGTTTCGGCCCGTATATCTTTCCCAAAACCTTATTTTCAAACACACGTAATTTATGTTCATCTGCTAGGGTCGTACTCCAACTTTCGCAACCATAAAGTATTACCGGCAGAATAACCGTTCTGTATATTTTTAATTTCAACTTCCTTGATATTAATCGCGAGGTTAAAAGTTTCTGGACTGAATAGAAACATGCCTTTCCCGATACTAAACAACTTGTTATTTCTTCCGTGACCTTATTTTTGCTTGTTACGCATGTTCCCAAGTATTTAAATTTGTTTACTTTCTCTATGACCTCATCCCTAATTCTTATATTTTTATTTCCTTCATTCCCTGTGTTTCGGCTTGTTATCATGTATTTTGTTTTATCGAACATACAGTTTACTAAACTAAAGAAATCTATTACAATATGTTCATTGCCATGTGTTGGTCCTGTCTCTTCATAACCTATTTCTCGTAATCGGAACAGTAGTGTGTTATTTTTTATTTTAAAAAAATGGTAATCACTGACTCAAGGCTTAAAAAAATTGTGCTCACAAAAACCATATACACTATTCGTTATGTTTTTGCTCTATATCAGAGCCTCCACTTTTCTTCTCCTAGATATGAATAGTTGGGAGGATAAATCTGAATTAATTCAAGTACTTAAAGAATAGTTTGTGGTTCCATAAGCACTAAATGAAAGTTTATTATCTTTAGCCTTGAATCAGTGATCATAATTAAGATATTATGAAAACAAAGCATGACAGGATACATTTTTTGTTGTTATTGTTCAATACACCATAAACTCACATTATCTTGAAAAGTATCGATAATCGTGAAGTTCCGAAATCTAGATAAATTTCGATACTCAGGAAATTCCGAGACTTGGGAACAATCAAGAGTCGAAAATTCCGGACAATTTTATATATGATCAGTATATATGATGTTATATATATACTGATTTTGCCAAAGCATTTGACACAGTAGACCATTGCATATTACTTACCAAACTTAAGCACTTCAATTTTACGGTAAACCTAGTCAAATTTCTTCTTACTTACTTACAACACCGTGTACATACAATCCGTTCTTTACAGAGAATTTGTATCAAATAAATTTGAAATGACATCAGGAATACCTCAGGGCTCAAAGTTGGGCCCGTTACTATTTTTATTATTCATAAATGACCTCCCTGATTGTATAGTAAACTCTGAGAAACTATTATATGCAGATGATCTTAAAATATTTTCTAAAGTTGAATCAATTAAAGATTGTTATCAATTACAAGTAGATTTAGATGGTATAAATAGGTGGTGTCACAGAAATAAACTAGACCTGAATATCAAAAAATGCACTTCGATGACATTTACTATACGACAAACATTTATTCAGTTTCCTTACTCAATCAATAACACAGTTTTACCAAGACCAGAAATAATAAAAGATCTTGGGGTTGTCTTTGACTCTAAACTAACGTTTAATTGTCATGTAAACAATATAAGTGCAGAATCATTCAGAATTCTAGGATTTATTTATAGAATAGCAAAGGAATTCAGCATGACTAGTACATACCAAAAATTATATTATTCATCGGTTCGACCGAAACTTGAATATGCATCCATCATCTGGAATCCCACCACTCAAATTAACTGTCAGAAAATAGAAAAGATTCAATCTAAATTCCTCAGACTCCTAACGTACAAAACAACTGGCTTGTATCCTAAATTTGAGCATTATGTAAACCTATTTCAGAATTTTGAACTCCTTAAGCTGGAGAACAGGAGAATCATGATTATCTCACTCTTTCTTTATAAATTAATTCATAACTGCGTAGATAGTATAGACTTACTCTCTGAAATCCAATTTCGGATACCGGATACTAGAACCCGAATGGATAACAAAGACCTTTTCCACTGTAGGAAAGCGCAAACTGAGATTCTGAAAAAGTCACCCATTTGGAGAATGTGCTTTTCGTACAATAAATTATGTGGAATGAAAAACGAGGTAGACATATGTGATCAAAGCCAAAGAAGTTTTCAGAATAATTTAATAAAATTATTCTAAAGCAAGCAAAATTACTATCCCAAGTTCTAGTTTATAAACATAGGATGACCAAAAAGAAGAAGAAGAAAAACTTACGATGGGCACATACAAACCTAAAAGGGAATTATAAATCATTTAATTATATTTGTATTATCAGTCTTATCTTATTCTTATATCTATATTTGTATATTTACTTTGTGTTTTTACAGTGTATAGTATTAACTTACATATATCACGTATGCATTACTACTGCACTTGAATTAGCTATGTTAATTTTAAATTTGACTTTATATTGTGATGTATTTCTCTTATGTTTAGTATATATTGTGTTCATATTTTGTTGATAATATTGAGAGTAGGGACTGATCATATGTTACTAAGCATTCCTGGTAATGAAAAAAAAACCTAAATTGTAATTTACTTTTTACAGAATACCATAACTGGGCATACGCCCGTTGTATTCTTCCTAAATAAATAAATAAATAAATAAATTTCCCGTCCCGAAAATGTCTCGGTTTTCGAAAAAAAAAAAAAAATCTTCCCTTTCTGGTCCCATCCCAACAGGAAAGCTTTTTAACCTACACACTTTTACTAGGAGGAAACCCGCTGGGAATCCGTTCTGAGCAGGAGCCGAACTTAGCATTCCTAGTGGCAAGTTCTTAGTACAAATCCTTAAATCTTAGTACAAAGCCGATTGATTTCCATAAGTGGGAATGTAATATGTCATTCTGGGCTAGAATTTTACGAGAAATACGTTTCTGAAGTCAGTTTTACCGTAAATATAATATTGTGAGAGATAAGAGTAATGATACAATAGCCAGGAAACACCCATTTCTTCTCGAAATAACGAGGAAAATTAAACCTAAATGCATACATATTGTTCCTTAGTATAGTTCCCTATCGATATGGATCTTGTACGCATTTGGGTTTCATTTGCGTCGTTATTTCAAGGCGAAATGGATATTTCCATGCTATTGCATCCTATGTAGTGTGGAAGGGTCTTCTCTATTAAAACCTTCCTGGAATAAACGTAGAATATTATCTGTTCGTAGAAAATTGAATAAAAGAACTAATGATGGCGAACTATGAGTTAGAACCGCTTTTTCATAACTCATAAATTATTCCTATTTTTGCAGCAATAATAAAAATCATCACTGGCGAAAAAAAAACACAATACTAAATTTCTAAAAGATATCTAAAAGCCAAAGAAGCCAAAATCATCAGTATATTTATTATCAACTCTTTTTCCGCTTCCTAAGCGGAACCTGAAAAAGAGGACTTGGGACCACTCCGTGTAATCAAAAGCAAAAATATCTTCATAAACATCTTATATAGTACTATCATGGATTTCTTATAGCTAAGTACGTTCAATGAGAACACAATAGATGTAAATTTAGATATTGATTTTATTAAATAAAACCTTCTCCTTTTTTTCTTTTTCTAAAACAAAGTCAATATAAAACGCATATATAAACGATGTAATGCTGGATAATGCAAGGAAGAAAAATCATTATTCTTATTTCAAATAAGTGAAGAACTACTTCGTTCAAATGTATAACGATAATGATCAAGAGAATAAAATTGAAAGCTCTGATTCACTAAGAATCCTTTCAACATCGCACCAAAATACTTATTTCAATTTTCAAAAATAGGTCTAACAGATCTCAACAGCCATCCATAACAACACTTGGAGTTAGGCATATCTGAACCAAATATCATATGACCTACTCCCTCCATAGGAATTCACCGTTACGTCACTGCTCTAAAAATATGCTTACTCTTCAGAAAATTTCAGAAATAGTATCATAATATGTAGACAATAAATAGTCCATAAACTCTATAAATTTCACTCTCTTACCTGGAGTAGAAATTTCAGAAATAACTGAGATATTAATTCCAGATTTAACTTCGATAAAGATCACCTCTGGTTTTACGAACACACTTGTATTCATGATACAGATGAATGCAATTTCTCATCTTTCATACACACATCAAAAATAAACTCACTGATCCAAAAACATATTACACAAGTATGGGTCAACCCCATCTTACCATACCATTGAAACTTAGAGTAATACTTCCTTTACTTTGATGAAAGAGGATCCTATTTTTCACACACACAATTTCACTATTGGTGTTAATTCTGCTTTCCTTTTTTACTATATTAATCAATTGACTATAGCAATGAATATCTCTTTCCTTCCTTGAAGTATATAACAGATACTTATTTTTTATGCTTCCCAAAAATAAGTTAGCATTAAACCAACTCCACATGCCACATGGAGTTTAACTACGATCAAAAGCACCACAGCACATTTCAGACTTGATAGAGTATAGAACTTCACTCAATATCGTAGATAATTTGTAACTCAGTTTGGCTCAATCAGGAGAAGGAGCGTGACTTGCTTCAAGGAAAGTAAGAGCGCATACATAGACACAATATAGACATTAAGGCAAACGCCATTTTGTGTCCAACCAAAAATATTAAAAAATTTTGGTTCCCACACTACACCTCACATACCATTATCTCTTACAATATTACATTTACGGCAAAACTGACTTAGAAATGTATTTCCCGTAAACGTCTAGCCCAGAATGACATATTACACGACCCCCTTCCAATTTGGGAAAATCACACGAGATTCAATATGGTGGACTTCAAGATGGCGGCCATGAAGAATATACCCTCCACTAGGTACCGCCTTCCACCCAGTACCCATTACTACGTACTTGCTTTCCATTTCTTTCTGCAATTTAAACGTATAATGGTATTTTAACACTTTTATATCACTCTCCACTGACTAGAATCTGACTATTGTATCATCAATACCTCCCAAACGAATTGCGCTCAAGTTG
>JAGDQP010004755.1:70509-80939 GCA_022664845.1 Lepisma saccharinum
TTGTGGTGTACTCTTGCAGATATTTCTTATGGCATTGCAAGTTCTTGAGGTGTACTCTTGCAGATATTTCTTATGGCATTGCAAGTTCTTGTGGTGTACCGTACCTATTAGAACTACGAAGATCACTTCCAGAATGCAGACCTTTTTCGATTTCGGAACTTTCTGACAATTCGGAATTTCGACTTACTATAACATTCCGTAATTTCGACAATCCAGATTTCCGGAATTTCGGCTTTCTGACTGACCAGTACTCAGGAATTTCGACTTTTTTGACATTCCAAAATACGGAATCACAAGAATTAGTATTCCGATTCCGACCCCCAAATTTGAATTTGAGTTGATCGTCGGTCGACATATTCGACGTAATCGATATAATTATAGTATTCGACATATTTGCTGATTCGCGCGCTTGGAATACCATATCATTCCTTTGGGAAATTCTTTATTTTTTTAAAGGTATTTCCAATGCAATGCGCACGCGCCGCCGCGAACCGCGCATGGGGTATGTGTAGGTAGCGCTCCACATATTCTCGACCTAAGGTATGAACTGAGGTGGGGTGGTTAGTCCCACGCTTGTCAGACTCTACCTCCCAAGGTGTCCGGAAGTACCAAGGACACTCTGATACTCAAGTTGAACAAAAATAACTGTTTGCAAAAATTTCCTTTGATGCATAGTTTGATAGTAATTAAGTAAAAAAAATAATAAACTCTTTAAAAACACAATTTTCTTAAACATTTCGTACTAAAAAGTAAAAAAAAAAAAAAAAAACAATTTTGTTTATGCATGACTGAAAAGAAAAGCATGAGAGCGCTCTCATGTACAGCCACTTTATAAATTCTTGAGTTGGTGGGCCACATGCTTTCCGTTTTAGTCATGCATAAACAAAATTATCTTTTACTTTTTAGTGAGAATTGTTTAAGAAGAGTATATCTTTAGAAGGTTTTTTTTTTTTTTAAATTATAGTTTTCGAGTTATTTCGGTGGTCGAATACTTTTTCAAGCTGATGGTTTGTTATCCAAATCCTAAAGTGTTCTGCAACTAGTCCAACGCAACATTGTTGCGGGCTAGTATTTATTTTAGAAAAAAAAAAGACGTTGATATTAAATATATATATATTAAAATATGCTTTTAAAATATAGAAATATATGAAAGTAACAATAGAATATTGTATTGTCACCCGACTTACGTCGCAACGCAAAATTTCATCATTGTTTGACGACGAAGAAATGAGTTAGATTAACCTTTTGTAAATTTGTGAAAAGTATGTATAAAGAGTGAAAGGAGAATCTCTTACCGTTAGCACGCGAGGTAATCAACACCACACACATTACAAAGCAGCGACATAGCGTGGAAATTCTAATATTCTAATACAGGATGATTGGCAAGTGCCTTTTTTAAACTTGGACAAAACATGTAGAATTTACGCCTTATTCATAGTAACACTTCCTTCCTATGGCTGAGTGGTAACGCTTTCTGCCTTGTAATCATGGGGTCCCGGGTTCGATTTTCGGTGGAGACACAAGTGGTTCGGAGACTACGTTAAACTGTATGTCCCGTCCTTAGGACGTTATCCGATAGAAAGTAATGGGTAAACCACCATAGACTGGAGTTCCGCTTACACAAATAACAGTTATAGAAAAAACTGACATTATGCTCGCTCTAAGTTCCCAGTAGCACACAAACGTTGAAAAACGGTGGATACAACGTTAATCCCGCTACGTAATTTTAACGTTTGTATATCGTAATGAAAATTCCTTGTGGGTGCGCCTTATTTGCCACAGCAACGCTCAGTTTGTCTGAGTCTGGCGCCGTTACTAAATAGTTTGTTATTTGTTAGGCAGAGCAGTAGAGCAAATAAAAGGATCAGTGTTTGGATTTTATCCCTTCACCTTTTATTAAAAAAACACAAATCAAAAATTAATAAAAAGAGTACCCCGTACAAAACTATCGAGACTTATTTTTGAACTACATTTCCTTTCTCTTAAACCGTTCCTTGGGTTGCTGTTGAAGTTGGCCCAAGCAACGGATTGTTGCCTGGCTGAGAAAGGAAACCCTCAGCCTTATAGCAGGTTGGGGCCATAGTGGTGTTGGAAAGTCCCATCCCGTAGCGGATATGGCCTTGGGGAGTTTTGCCTATCCCATAGCAAATAATGCGGTAAGATAGGATGGCCGACCTCGTAGCAGGTCCGACCAAAGTGAGGATGGTCTACCCCGTAGCAGGTACGACCAAGGTGAGGAAGAGGAGGAGTGGAGTTGACTATTACGGTAACAGAATAGTGGCTTCTTGGAGCGGCTCGACGACTTTTATTCTGTCCAGGTTCGCTGCCTCTGCACTTCCAGGCGTGGTCTGCATCCTCGGCCATTTTCGGTTGCTGTTGTAGGTTCCCTCCGTCTTCCACTATTTATTTACAAACAAGAGCACGTGTTTTTACGCGTACTACGATAGCATAATCCACCGCACTTTATAATATGTACCTAAGTGTCCGCCTGTTTAACGGTTAATTCGATGTTTAGAATCAGCGTAGTTTTCATCGTCAAGAAGTGGAGCATGAACGAATGTATTTTGGAAATCTTTTTTTAACGCTATACTTGCCCACCTGTTCCACGACCGAAAACCACTTTCTTCATTTGACCAACAGAGAGCATTGAACCTCTTGATGGAGAGATAGTTGCTGGTTACGTCAATGTCTTTCACGTTGATTTATTAACTTCGTTTGCAAATTTTCCATCTGTCTGCAGTGGGGTTCGAAGCAGGAACTTCGCGCATTCGTCTTTCGTATCTCATCACTCTAACACCTCGTCTAAGAAGAATCTTCATAGTAATTAATATTTTACTGTTCCCATTTATGTTACGAAGACTTTATCCGAAGTAAAAGGCATATGTATATTTTAAGGTACCCATATTATTCCACTGATTCCGGGGAGAATCGGGATAATTCTACTTTTTCCTTGTTTAAACTGTAAATTTGGCTACCTTCCCCCACCACCACCACCACTAGATAAAAGATTACTAGTGAATATACTTTCATAAGCATATTTACATCAGATTTACTTATTTTTCCAAATGAGCAAGCTCCTAGTCCAAATACACCAATTCATCCCTTCGTTTCTTGGCACATTTTTGGACTTTGTAAGGAGTCTGAAATCTAATTTCTTCTCTCCTTGAGCTAACACATTTACTTCTTTTTCTTTATAAAGTAATAATCTTTCCTTAGCCTTTAAAAGAAAATAATTATGTTATAGTTAAAGATACCTCAATTTATAAAGATTCCAGCACTCCCCACACCGAAATTCAGTTCTTTTTTTTCGTGAAATTACTAATTAGTTTCACTTTTTTGGCAAAATTATATGCATTTACGTACATTTCACACACAGACAGACCTCGGACCCCCCCCTCGAAGGTGCTGGACCCCCTGAAACTAACGTCTGGGTACATGCCTGAATTCCTGGATCAATAGAAAAAAATCCAGCAGTTTTCTTGAACTGAAAAGAAAAATTAAAAATTCAGGAGTTTTCCAGCTTTTCCCAGATGCGTGGCAACCCTGTTAGATGATCCTGTGTTTATGGGATGAAATTTTTTCTCGAATTTCATTCCATTTCGTTTCTGTTCATTTATTAGTACTAAGGATGGCCAAATATCCGGATTTCCAGAATCCGGATTTAGAATCAGGGTTTGAAATCCGGATTTGTTAATCTGGATATGACATTCGGATTCCCGATATGCAATCCGGTCAGGGGTGCCCATCCCCCAATGATTAGGACGCAGTCCCGCCTAATTTCGTAGGTTCATCCTGATTCAAATAGACAGTACACCCTTTCATTAACTTTACGAATTGGTTCCATTTCATTCTCGTAAGAAATATGACCAAGCCTTTCCAATCTTACAGTTCTTCACTTCTTGCTATATCTCAAATGGGATTGCAATGAATATCAAACACATTTGATAGCATTCATGTAATATCGATATATTTTTGTTAATACATATCGCAACTGAAAGTAGGAACTATTCATAGATTGATCATCATACACAAGGAATTGCTTACATATATTGAGATTGTTTTGACCGTCGAAACGTTGCTACAGATTATTGATTAACAATTTCTTTGTTGAATTTACATGAAGAAATTATAGTGGGCAGAAGGCAATTAATTGTCTGTTGTGGAAGAATTTTTTCCTTTAAATTTTATTTATGGCCTTTAGTCATCTAAGGCTCAGGCCGGGATAGGGGAGAGGAAAGGATAAGGTGATATCTCGGCATTGCCTGGTGACAGGAAAAAAACTTGGAAAAACCTCAGTCAGGATGGTCTACTGTTCTCTCTCTCTCTCAGAGAGAACTCATGTACGTTCTGCTTATAACTACTGATAGAGAAAATAGAAAGAAACTTGTACAAAACATTTATGCTTGAGAAATTAGTGAACTATGCGACAACCTGATATAGTTTTACAAATTCCTTCTGGATCCAACGTTGTTTGAGTTCTCCTCAGTTCTCACCCGAAGATAAAGTACCTCTTTCATTTTGTTTAGATAGTTACTATTCGTTCAGTCGCATTCTGCTTCCTCATCTCTCAAAATAAACCAACATAAACGAAATCTTTCGCCACAGATCAGTATATTGTACGGAAAGCTTGAAACCTTCTGCAATACTTTCAGGATCTAGGTTGCAAAATTGATAATATTCAACCATTTACTTCTGACGTTTGTAAGGCACCAGAAGGAGAAATCACCGTCTGTGTAATCTGTATATAGGACTAACAATTCGTCGGCTGAAAATTATAAGGTTCTATCTATTTGCGTAGTTGGTCAATGTTAATGAGAACCTAATATTTCTGTGCCGACGAATTCTTCTGAAAACTGGCATCGAGCTGCAATAGTATAGTCAATGCGCTAATAGAAAAATTTCGTTCAATCGCCGATAAGAATATGTTATTAGATCGTTGACTCCAACTTCATCAAAACACCTTTTACGAGGTTTCGTATTTGTCTTCCTCCTGCAATTCATGTTTTGTATCAAAATGTTTAAGGTACGCAATCAACGAATTCCAACAATCATCTGCTCCCTACTTCTGTAGCTTAACCATCTACAGCCCAATTCCGCCAGTTTCCACGGGATATATAAACAATAATATATACATGGGACAGGATTTTGGAAGGAATCAGACCTGGCTTTATTCAAGGAACCATCCTAGCATTTACCTGGTGTGACAGCAAAAGCAGGGAAAAGCTCAGCTACGATAGCCGGCGCCAGGAATTGAAACTGAGCCCTCCCGATTACAAGCTGAGCATTCTGCCAGTACCGACTGCTTTATCTCGTCGAAATATATAGAAACAGAGAATGGAACTGAAGGTATGGAATTAGATCGATGAAAAAATGTGTGGTGCTAACCATTGGCTCTGCCAACACTGGTAGCGAATGAACGAGAAACAGATGTACTTATAAATCGAGCGACTAAGTTGCCTACACAAAATTCGCGCGTCTGACTCTCAGTTGCGCGACCAAGCCGCCTATTCTGCGACAAAATCAGGTTATAAGAAAGAACTGTTCTTTTAATAAACGAAGCTGCGTAATTGGCTAATGGCACGCTCGTAAGCATTCTCGCTTTGTAAATTTCGAACATCAGACTAAGAAACTATTTCAATGGCTGTTTTAAAGTAAATCTTTTTGTCCCCTCCCTTCACAAAAAATGGCTATGACGCATCCCCCCCCCCCTCTGGTAACCCCTGAATTCGGATATAAGTGGAAACTTGAGCGAAATATGAGACTTGAATTTATTTGGATTAAAAATTACTCGAACTGAGAAAGTGTATAGTTATATGTGATATTACATCCTAATTTCACAGCAGAAACCCTTTTTAATACAAAAATAATTTCAGCTGAATAGAATAACATACTGTTTTTTGGACTGTTTTTTTGTTTTTTCTGAAAAAAAAAAATACTCAGGTAGACTTGGAATGTTTCGCAATTCAGGTCTTAAATTGTATTATTCCAGCCAAGACTGAGGAAACACCAAATCCTAGAGATTGTGAGAATTGTTGCGTTACTTCTATTCCGCAATCTTGAAGGTTTTTTTCTTCTAAAATATGTATGACCTTTAGCTCAGGCAAGGATGGTGTTGGTAATTAGTACTAGAAACAGGATGTTAGGTATAGGTCAGAGCCTTATTTAAGGTACCATCCCGACATTCGCCTGTGAAATTGAGGGAGAACCCTTGACAGCTAGTCAGGATAGTTGGTCGCGGGAACCGAACTTCGAACCCGTACCTACTATCCAGGAATATATTTTTATTTCATTTTTTGGCCTGACCAATTGCCTAAAAATGGCTCATTTTTTGGGTGGTATAACGGGTCATTGCAGGATTTTCTTTTGCTTGGGCCAGGCGTTTGGAAACTCTTTTTAGTACATCGTATGGCAATACATGCATAAGATACACTCAACACGAAATGCTAACAAATAGAGTACAGTAACAATAAAAACATGACTAAAAACAATTAGAATTAAGCCACCAACAAAAGATTAAGCTTAAAACTGGTTAATAGATTAGAAAATGTCAGGTTAAGCATATAACACATAGAGTTACTCAATTTTAAGTATAAATTACTGCTGTTTTCTCTTATTATCATTAATTAAACATTGCGTCAATTTGAGTATTGTAATGTACTGTACATCAGCGAATAAATTGTGCAAAAGACTGTCAGAGCAGTACAGACAATGCAAGGGTTCTCTTCAAGTTGTCAATTTTTTTTTAAATGATACATTAAACTTTGTTTTGACAACTAACGTTGGCTGAAGGGACTTATTTGTGACTATTCCTCCCCTAATGTGTACATTATGACAGGGAATAATCTCTAAATAGGGCAATATTATTGTTACTTTACATTTGTTTCGAAATCGGGGACAGAAATAGTCAGGGACGAAAGGGTAATTTCGGGGGCTGTCTCCAAAAATCACAGACGAATGGTCACCTCCTGAAAAAACAAACAAAAAAAAAAACATCCCCAATTAAACTTCAGAAAGTTTACATAACTGCACGATAAGAAACCATGTTCCATTTCAGTATACGCATCCCATTATCGTTTGCTAACATAGCTGAACTAAAATGGAGGCGGAGGCGGGAGGGGGGGGTCAGTAAGGCACTTAATAAACGTAATATTGTGGACTAAATAATAATACCTATTTTCGTATGCGCTAAAATGAATGGGTTTTGATTAAGAGCACGTGATTTTGAACCTTGCTGATAGGTGGTTCTGAGGGCTACTACATGAAAGAGGTAGCGACTGAAAGGAGTCGCTAGAGCCACCTAACGGCAATGTTCGAAACCACGTGCTCCTTAGTGTAGGCGAAAATAGGTACGGGGTATAAGTCTATATTATTACTTAGTCTATTCGGTAATATGTCACATTGTACGTTCTATAAAACCTTGCGTTTTTTCTTTAAAGTTAAGCATAAATATTAACTGTTATTCCTTGTTTCTTAAGGCACAAAATAGGTTTTATCCTAAAAATCTGAGATCGATGGCAATTATAAGGTGACCAAACTTTTATAAAACCAATCCGCGATACATCCTGTTCAAAGCAAATAAATGAATAATATAATAAACTTTATATTTTTAATGTATGCATGTGTGTTTGTTCGTATGTGCTATTAATTATGGAAACACAAGTACATAAAAACGTACCAACGTCAACATTAAAAGACATTTTGGCTCAATTGTTATCGTAAATAATGTAAAATATATTCTTCTGCAACTTTGTTTCCTCTAAGAAGAAAGCGAAAAAATGTAACGAATTAACATGTTTTTATATCATGGAACGTACTAAACCAAAATTTGAAATCAGGAAAACAAATACTATTTTCATTTCTGGATTAATCTTCTTAATTAAATATCCAGTATCAGTTCTTAAATTTCTTCCTTCAAAACGTATTCGTTTCTTATTTACTTGTAATTTTTATTTGATTACTTATATTATTGCTACACAGCTACATAACAAAGGTAAGGAAATCCCCACATGTCCATTTTTATATTTTAAAAAAAGTTTTGTTCTTTTTAAGACCTTAATAAAGAGCTGCTTTGAATCATGCAAAGTGAATTTATCAAGGTCCTACATTACGATATAATAAGTACTTCTTTCAGAAAATCACTCGATGCAGTTCTTCGTTCGGGTATTAAAACGAACAAACCTTATTTTGTTTGTTTTTTTAAATAAAAAATGGATATGTGAGGTTTTGTTGTTTGCTCCTCTTTAGCATTTGGTACTTAAAATTGTACTTTGCCTACTAGATTTTTTAAAAACAGTAATGGTAAATACGCAAGATGTCCTGTTGTTCATGTGAAAAATAATCTTACAAGTAAATACTTGTAGCTTCCAAATTTTGTAAAAATATTAAAGTACCATTTCAAATAACATTTATACTAAAGCATTATTATGTTGCACGTTAAATCTTTTTAATTGTGGAACGAGGTTTTAGTATTCACAGTATATAAACCTCGCGTAACATTTTTTCGTATATGATTGTATGAGAAAAGTGCAATATTTTATATAATATCACAACATAATATGTCTCTAACTCTAATGGAATAACACTTGTTCTTCTCCAAATCTCTACACGTATAAACAGTAAATCACTTGCCACTTTGTTTAACCTACTCCCTGGATATTTTACGATGAATCTGTCACACACCAAACCTTATTTTTACTTCACACATTCTGAGATACATAGACTGTATGTATTTTTCAGTCATGATTGCATTCCGTTTTACCAATTTTGAATAGAACCGGGACTTTGAGGACATTCCCGGGCAACCCTGAACAGTTGATCGCCCTAAGTAATTATAATATTTTCCTGAAATGTAAATGCAGAAGACTTTCAGATGAAGATTGCACTGTACTATAGGCGTTCGTCAACGTTTCTATTGCAATTTTCACTGTTCACAGCAAAAATGCGCTCACAAAAGCCCTGAACAAGAGCGCACGGCACAAGGATCATACCTGCCCTGCCATCTACTAGCGAAAGCTTTGACTATCAGCTTCAAACACATTGGATTCCGTACCTCTTATTGATCAATAGCGCTCATTACAACAAACATGGGAACTAACACAAGAAGAAGCATTCAAGCGATTCACACAACAGAAAAAAAAAAAAAAAAAAGTTTCGAAGCTTGGGATGATGGAATCTCCCAGAATTTGAAGTGTAAAATGTTAAATGAAGAATACTTTTAAAAAAGTGATTTAATGCATCTATACATGCAAATTTGTGTTCGGACCGGGAACCTTTCATTTAGAAAACCACCCCTCGCAATACGGATATATTCAGAAAACAGAAATTTACAGCTAGCAATATTTTCATCAAACTATTAGGTATATTTAGAATTGATTTAATTAAATACTAACTAAACGAAGTACCGAGGTCCCGTAACGTTTACTGGCTCATGAGAAGATACACAGGCCTGGTTTCTGCTTCTGGCCATAGTGTCTGAGGTTTTCTTTAGATTAACGGGGAGAATACCAGTATCATAACTAGACAAAGTCCCTGGCCGCTACCTTCTTTTTGCATGTCCCTGGAGGTGTTATGCGTTGGACACCACTCTCCCACGCGTCTTCCTTAGGCCATCCGTATGTATGACCCATAATAAATAATTATAATAAATTTGAATTTGTTGCAAGGCCGCCTTCAATTGACTGACGTCAAATATATAAACCATACTTTAAAAAGATGTATCCACGAGCTCGTTTTATTCATATTATTTACATGACTTTACAGAACATTTGGTTATGTAGCCCTTATTACCCGCCATTTGTGATTAGATCCCCCTTCTTGTCGTTTATAGAGGTAATTTCTACGTCTATAAGCAGTTATTCTGCCAGTTCACCCCTTTAGTGGGGAGTGTCACTCCTCCAAATTGACGAGCACACCCCCAATTTCAAGTTGTACTGTTCACAAACGATCGAAACTATGCAAAACTACTTACACCCCCGAATTTTGGTATTGTACTCTTACACATTTCCCCTTCCCCCCAAAAAAGAAGAGAGAAAGAGAGAGAGAGAGAGAGAATCTAAATGCCAATGGCCAATACCAACCTTTAACAATTCGTGAAATAACAGACTGTATACTTCAAAACTGTGAGAAAAAAAAAAACGAAGTCTGAAAACTTGGGGAAGGCCTACGTTTTGTGGTGTGTCTAATGTAATGCTGTTTTCTTTTTCTTTAAAAGAATAGGGGGCAAATTTGTTATATTTCATTTAAAAGCACTTTAAGAAAACGTGTCAATTTACACTAAAATATGATATGCATTCACGTTAGCTTTATTTATGCTATTTCAGTCACAGATACTTGTATGCTGATGGTAAACAAAAAATGAGCAAATATTTGGAATATATGAAAATATAAATTTATACAATAAGAAAATTGTAATTCCGTTTACATCATTCACC
>JAGDQP010004756.1:0-28100 GCA_022664845.1 Lepisma saccharinum
TGTTAAATGTATTGGTTGAACAAGCTTGGTTGTATATGATGCAGTGGTATTATCAAATACATGTAAACTAGCATTGGAGGGTAATGTTACGTAAAATTCATTAGCATGCCCGGATGATGTCATGATGGTGACTGAAGAGTTTCTCGTACCCAGCTATTCATACTTGGAGGATATCCTAACCATTTAACGTAGACCCATCCTTTTCTTCGTTTTAACACTTTCTCAATAAGGTACGTTTTCTTTTTACTTGTAATAATTTTTTGAAGTTCCTGATTATAAAAGCTTCCCTTGATGGGATCACCATTCCAATCACTGATTTTATACACGACAGGATTACTTTTAATACATTTGTCATCAATAAAAATTTCACGCGACCATTTCGGTAAGTATCCCTTTTCCAATTTATACTTATATTTACTTACACGAGCATAGTCTCCGGATTGGAATTTACATTTGGGTTTGGTTTCGGATTTGTTTCCGTATAGGGTTTGCCAAACTTGGTTTACGGTTGTATCCGAGACATCACTAGGTGCAAGCTTAATTGTGGAATGCGAACTATGATTATAACTATATACAAGATCGTCTAATACATCAATGTACCGATATGTATTTTCAGCTGTAAAGTACTTGTATATTTTTTCCTTTAGCGTGCGAATAAATCGTTCTACAAGTGCTGCTTTTATTTCCGAATGAACACTATAATGATTAACCTCATACTTTGAAATAACCATTTTACGTGTTGGTTATAAAATTCCGTCCCTAAATCCGTTTGACAACGTGCTAATGGTAATCTCAACGACTTTAAAAATTTTTGTAATGGCTTCAGCTACAACAGGACCCATTTTATTTTTGACGGGAATACATGTTGCATACCGTGAAAAAACATCGATGGAGCATAAAATGTATCTGTACCCATTATTATACTTTGACACATTTTGCATATCGGCCAAATCCATTTGTAGTAATTCATTTGGACCACACATAATATTGTTTTCGCGGAAAGGTTTTACGTACGGGAGCATGTAATGTATATGCATCTTGTGATGCTAACCATTTTTTAACTTTTATTTTTGATGTTGCACTTTTTGTTGTAATTTTCTAATACTTCACAGAGAAACTGGATCCAAATACGTATAATACAATCTGGAAAAGGACATGTTTACATTTTACAAAATCTAAAATTTCTTAACATGGTATTACGTTTTTTAGTTTTTGTTTTTTTTTACTTTTAACTTTTTGCTTTTACGAACAGGTAATGGTTTCCTAAACAAGGATGCACCTGAACCAAACTGAAAATTAATTAATTCTTTTGGAATATTAATTTCCTGTAATCATTGCTTGAATGATTGTATGCCAATTGGATTTCGTGGTTTACGTTTTCTTACCACTTCATTTACAAGATCAATAATATTAGATCCTGGGAGAACATTATTATCAATGGTTACCACCCCGGATGGATCCCAACTGATGCGATTGGAGGCGTGCACTAGATTTAATAAGACTCCTGTTTTCCGACTAAGAGTTTTAGGATCAGAATCTAAAATAAGTTGAAATAAGGGATTCGTAGAAATACTTTTTGTTGTGACATCTGGTTCCACGAGAGGTAGTGCAATGGGTTGGTTTCTTGGTGGAATATGATCCAAGTACCTATGCAGTGCCTGCTGGTACATTTTTCATTTTTCCTGTAGTGTTATATCCGTACGTGTTAATACATTCTGGATTTCATGATCTAAGCGAGTTTGGTGTGATTCCTGGGATTTTACTGATGATACCAATTGTGCTGTTGCTTGTTCCGGTACTAAAATCATTTTTTAAAATTGAGACGGCGCCATGTTACCGATTTAAAAGACTCCCGGCCACTGCACTTAATATTTGTGCTAGCAATAAAAGTAAAAATGCTCCTAATTTTTGGAATAATATTTTTCGTCTACGTTTAATAATGGACTTTGCAAGAGACAATGCTCGTAACGTCCTTTTATGTCGATGTAATCTTGCTTGCTGATGTGGACTCAATGGAATGTTTCCATTTATGGTATTTTTGGCAACTTGCGCTATGGTTCGAATAACACCACTAGAAGCTTTTTGTAACAACCGTTTTCGTTGCTTGCCCTTACACCTACAAAGAGCACGCGCTCATTTTTGTAATGCTTTAAGCTCGACATACTGACGTGAACTGAACGTTACCGGATTATGCAGGTCTTTTACATGCGCATAGATGTGCATGGTTTCATCGGGAAAAATGTTGGTTCGAATTCGTAATGTTTCAGGAATACTTTGCGTTAAATCAAATAGGAGATACTATGTGGATTTACTGTTGCTTGTTCAAATTCGCCTACCAGTCCTTTACTATCACGTGGCATAATTTGTCTTGCTAGGTACTCAATTTGTAGTTTATCACGTGGATTCTTAAAAACAATGAGATAATGACTATTTAAGGATGTATTACGGGAATGCTTGCCTTAAATAAATTTTGAACAGTGAAAATGACTTTTAAACTTTTATGGTGAATTTGGTTGAATTTCAAATGTTTCCATATTCGGAATACCTTCATGAAATCTAACATTTTCAACGGAAAAGGTATGGAACAACAGCTTCATAACACCAAATGATTTCTTTGAATTTAGTACTAAACATCTGATCTTTAAATTGTAACAACTTATTAATGAATGTAGTTTCTCCTGATTTTGAAGGACCACTGACCATGATGGTGCAAGGATGTTGAAACGGCAACATTTTGAATGCAAATGACAAGTTGTAATCTAGATTTTTGTTTTTATATTCACAAGTTCTACTACTAGTGCAATTTTTTTCTTCAATGTTGTTTGTAGCCATAGGGTAAGGTTTTATCGTCTGTGATTGTAATGTCTTCAATAATTCTTCGGCGTTTACTGGTAGTTACCTGGTGTGTCTTGGTTTCAGGTTTAGACACAATCACAAATCCAGGTTTTCTTCGAATATTATTTGGCGAGAAAATAACTTTCTTTTTTGGTTTTTCGGTGATCTAATTATAAAAATGGTCCAGAGTAATTTCGTCTTTATTTAGGTAGTTTAAGGTGATGCCTCTAATTTTAAAAATATCTTTGACTTTTCCAGTTGCAATTTCCTGTACGCGATACGCATAATTCTTTGCACCTAAAAAAATAAACAAATTCATATACCACCCATCAGGGATTTCATTGGTTAATTCACCAAGGTACATGCCAGTTTCCAGAGGCGGCTTTTCGTTTTTATTGTGGATATACATGATGGAATCAGTATCCACATACAAAAGTTTATCATATCCTACATTAATTCCTATCCATTATTCATACAACCGTAGACGCGCCCATGATGTGATAAATGCGGCCAAACAAACATTCGAAAATGACAATGGTTTGTTTTCCTTTTCCTTGTACGTCACAATTAAACTTTTTTCTCCTACGGGTGTTACTGTCGAAACTTCATAATTTGGATTAAGCATGATATTCAAAAATGATGCACTATCCTCAACAATTTTAGATTCTGGTAAGTCTGTGCGTTGCCCCCATTTGCCATACAGGGAATTCAAAAATAATTTAGCAATGTAACGCATTCCTTGGTGTTTCTCAATTTTGTCGTACTTCATTTGAATACTTTCATGTTTTTCATAGTTTTTTATATACTGCTGTTTTTGTTCTTCTGTTTTACAATCGGCAGGAAATCCACTGGCTTCCTGCTTCATTGTAAGGAAACTTCCCACATACTTTTCAAATAAGCAGGATTTCATTTTAAATTCCCAGACTTTATGGATTTCTTTTACTTGATATCCGCGTTTTAAACTTTCATGAAGTTCTGGTGTGGCAAAAGTTCCCCTGAATTCCCTTTCTTTTTCTGTATGGTGGCAGTCATTATTATTGGTTTCTTCCATACGCGTTCTGCATAGACCAAAAAGTAATTTTGAATTACATGAAAAAGGCAAAATCGGAAGTTTCAGATTGCTTGGTGGCAAAATAGTGCAATCTATAAGTCCGTGTACTTTATCCAGTTCTGGAAAATTGTTTTTGTACACGCGTGGCATGCCTACAGGTAGGTTTTTCTAACCATTACCCACAGATACAAGCTCGTGATAACCAAATATGAAATTTCCTGTTTTTCACCACATTTATACAGACTACGGAAGCATTCTGTCCTTCCGCCCTTAAATGCAAGTTTTGGGATTAATCCGTCATAAAGATTTGCGCAGTGGGTCTTAATAAATTGCTGTATATCTTTATTTTTCTTGACTTGTTTATCCCGTTCGCATTCCCATATTTCGATGAATGTTGTGTTTTTGAGACTGCGAATATATTCTGCCTTTTTCATGGTACGATCATACCGTTGTTCAAGACTTTCACCACCATCTAATGAAGTATGGCGGAGGCTAGGATAACAGTGTGGATCTCCGTGAAAGAGGCACCCATTGTATTCAGCTATAGTTACTTCTCCTGTATTTTGATCTTTAAAATATCCGTCTACTTTGTAGGGACCTACTTTTTGATCTCCTCCATTAGCACTATGTTTAATTTTTTTACCCGTAGTATGTGCCAAGTCCTCTAGCCATTGCAAAGCCTTTTTACTTTGCTTGTCCCGGTGCTGGAATCCTAAAGGTGGTAAAATGGCTATACTATTTTATTCTAGATATAATGTCCTAAACACACGAATAGCCATACTGGCAATAGTAGGACTACTTAAAAAACACTTTATTCCCTCTGTTTTTTCTTCAATAATATTGGAAAATTTCACAACTGACTGCGTTAACAATAACACGTAATTCTGACAGTAACTAATTAGTTCTTTTTGCATATTAAATTTATAGTTGGGATCCTTCTTGCATGCATCATGCCATGCCCGTAATGCTTTTGCATCTTCAGATTTGTTTTCAACATCAAACCATTTCAGATCTGGAATGCAACCATCATAATTTTCATTTTGTTTTGTGTTGAGCATGTACGGAAACTCACCTTTCTTTAAATTTTCATCAAGACCCAGTGTCTTTGGCAAATTACTAAGTTTATTGTTCATGTAAAGCAGAGTATCTCTAAAAATAATACGTTCATTTAAAATCATTTGAACAATTTTCTGGACATTCATGATACATTGCATATTTTGTCCATGAACTTGGTCTTCAATTAAGTTTCTTGCCGCCAGTATCATGTCGAAACCAGATCCGTTGTGTGAAAGACACACTACCTTTCGGAATTTAGGCTTGGCAATTAATACATGCTTTATAAATGCTCCCATTGTCCTAAAGATAAAGTCTCTACTGTTACCATTGTTTGAATCTCCGCAATTATCACACGGAACTTCCGCATTCGTTTCATTCCAGCATTGGTTGCAATGGTGTGAAAAACAAACCAAGTTCACTTCATGTTCCCTCTCCCCCTTTCATTAGCATCTAGCAGTTGAGTTTCACAGTCAAATATAATGGCAAGATATCTATCATACTGGTGTTGCTTTAATGCTTGTACATAGCAGTCATGGCCAGGTAAAGCGAATTTTTCACATAGGGAGCAGTACATTTCCCCACAAATATGCTTTTGCTTTTGACGACGACGACGCATATTTACAAGTCTGTGACAAGTTTTACATTCTTGTACATCCTCGCATATAGATCTATTACTTTTTTGATGGAACTTTATGATTAACCAAACAGTTTAACGACGGAAAAATTGTATGGCAAGCGTCGCATGGAAATCGGCCTTTTTCTTCTTGTGCAATGGCATGGTACTCTTCACAATTCGAACATTTATATTCGCATTTATGATACCGTGGATTATTTGACCCCTGTAAACAATATGGACAATACTTATGTACTAATAGGTATTTTCTAATAGATGGAATTACACTGTAGTGGTGATTTCGAAAATCAATGAACAACTGAGTTGGAGCAGGTGGACCACTGTATACTTTAATAATTTCTCTTGTTTCGGGGTTTTTCTCGTACACTACAATTTGGCAATGTGGAAGTAATTGTTGTTGGAACATGTGTACTTCTCTATTCATACACCCGTTAATTTTTTCAATGTCAACGCCTGCTTTAAGACATAGTTCTTTTGCTCTATCTATCCACATGTTTGGTCTTCGTTTTGTATTTTGCAAAGCTTGTACTAGCGGATATTTCTCATCTGCTCTTTCCTGGGTCAAAATCAAACTTTGTGGCAAACAATAAATATCATTTGGAGGTTTTATTGTGCCGGCCAAAAGAAACAACACCTTATCCACTAATTTATTTGCACGCTTATTAAGTGCTCCCTGGCCAAATCGAGGATCAATCCAATGGACTTTAATTTTTAATTCTCACATCAAAAAACTCTCGTTGGAATTGAGAACATTTTCTAATGTTTGTAAAATAAGTTCGGGAGTCAGTTCATCTCTTAAACGCCAAGAAACAAATACTGGGTTGTTGGTGGTGGAGTTACTGCTATCGACAGTTAATCTAGCGTATGCATATTCTGGAATTCCTGATAGAATATGTCTTGTGGCAAATTTAAATAATTTATTCACGAATTGCTCTGGGTCCACAACTGATACTTGATCAGTGTTTTCCAAAATTATTTGCCTTCCAAAAAGGCTAAAATGTGGCGGTTCATTTCCACTACCACATATATTTTCTGCAGGCTTACACGGTTTCCAAGCAGAAGGTGCAACGCCATTCTTTTTACTTAATTTTTTCACAGCCTCTTGTTCTATATTATTTGGTGTAACATTACAAAACAATCTGTGAACTACAGGGGGAACATTACTTGATGAGCCTGCTTCAACAAGAATAATACGCTGTTGATCGTAGGCTTTAGCTTAGGTGATTGTGTTCTGTTAAAGGTCCTCTTTCTTTTCCTCTTTGAATTTGTTGGCATACACAACTCCTCTGCTGAAGGCGGAGTACAAACATTTACATTATCAAAATCATCACGTCTATTTTGTTCTTTTGGACCTATTTGTCTAATTGTACGATTAAATACATCATATTCGAAAATTAGAGACATAAACTCAGAGTTTGAATCCGTTGGTACAATACCATTATTATTATTATTTTGGTTGCAAGCTAAAACAGGCACCATAGGTGGTGGTAGCATAGCATTCAGTGTTGGACTGACGCCATCAAGTAAATCAGGCAATGGCTCGTTTGAATTTTCTTCAATTTTCATTGCAGGAGTAGGCTAAGGTACCAGTTTTTCGTTTTTTTAATCTACTTCCTGTAACAGACCTATTGCAGTATTTATTGCACTAGTCATAGAACTAATGCTTTCTTCTTGTTGCATTGGAGGAGATGGGGATAATAGCCGGAACATCAAATATTTCAACAATCCCATTTTCATCAAGTTCCCTAATTGGTGGTCGCGGCAAAATATCATCAAACTCGTATGCAGGAGTTACCATTTCACGATTACAAATATTCATATTGACCTTCCCCCCTCATGCTGAAACTGACAATCATTTAGCGGTGGTATTACAGTTTGTACTTCACTTCCCCATTGTGCTTGATACTGCATAATGTTGCCATTATCAAAATTTATATCCGTATTCAACGCAAATTGTAAGGGAAGCATGCTTTCTAATTCCACCAAATGATACGCATACTGAAAACCGAATAATTTAAAAAGAGGAGCAGATTCTAATCTATCCAAATCAATTCGGCGTTGATATCATAATTGATGAAATCGATCTTGCAATACTTGAATTAAGCTTTCAAATTTCCACTGAGCTGTATTATACATTGCCAAAACATCCCCTACAGGCTGACGAAGGCTTATGCACTTCTCGACTCTATCCCAAAATAAATCACAAAGGTACAAAGTAAATTCACTAGTTACAAAATCTGTTGTAGGACGTAAACTGCAACTATACCCATAACAGATGTCGCGCCAAATGGCCACCATGGCGTTTCCGTCAAGTGTTGGGGCATTTGAAAAGTAGGCAAAAATGTTGTCTAACGGATTCATGATGGTCTTCTTTCTAAAATAGTAAAGAAACAACAACGTAATTAAAATGATGTTCTCGCATTCGTACTCTAAACGCAACTAACAAAAATTGTAGTTTGTTATACCTTAAAAAGGAATGCTTTTGCAACAAAATTTTTAAAATCAAGTATTTCATTTGAACATGGAGTACTGGTTTCAAAAAAGATTTAAATCAAAAGTGCAAACAATCAACTTTAAAAGGAGTCAAGAACAAATAATATTTCATTTCCACATGCAGTAGTGGTATGTGTTCAACAGCAAATTATTATTACAAGGTAAACTAATAGTGGTTTGTCATTCCCTTTTTATAAGGTAAACCACTATTACATTTTTATATGAGCAGTAAACTATTTCAAATTAAAATACTAAGGTCTTTTTAAGGGGAAATGTTATTTCGTCAGTGGTTCTTAAAAACTAAAGATTATGTCTTTTTAAAAACCACATCTTGTGCGCCATAATTTGGTCATATCAACAAGGATTACTTTTTCTTCCTTTGATTTTTTCACAATTTTAGTTAAAATTGACAAAACATATCTAAATTTATTCTCTTTCTACAAAAAGGAAAATCTTGAACCATTATGACTGCAAATGTTCTCTAGCTTTCAACAAAATGAAAAGTTTACTTCTAATATTATTTTAATATTTATGGCGCTTGTACAACAAAGAGGGCATACATTTTCCGACCATGTTAGACACTATTTTTCTTTCTAACATTCGGTCGACTCTCAATATAAAATCATCATCATCAAAAAATAAAACACTTACTTCAATTTCCAAACCAGCAAACACCAACAGGTTCCAATATAACTAATTTAATTTTAGTTTCTGCACCAAGAATTGGTTCTTGTAATTTGTCTTTCTTTCTCTGTCTAATGTGAAATTTAACCTTCAAGGGAATGAGTTCCAATCTGCAAAAATAATAATAAAACTCTTTTAACTCTACGATACTTAATTACATTTATTAACAACATTGAAATTGGTATTAAAATGTACTTTTGTTAAATGATTTTAATCAATAGCTTTACTTTACTAGGTTCTTACCGCTTGCGTAAGTCCTTTAATGTAAGCTACGCGTAATGATCCATCTTCATACTAAATTTCATGGGTCTGCCATAAACGGTTAACAAATTAGTATTTTGGCGGCCATTTTTAATCAAATATGCAAACTATTCCAAAAAATCATATATTTTGTTGAACTGCTATGCATAAGGTACTTTTATACCAAATTTCAGCTCTGTAACTTAATCCGTGCAATAAATATTATTTTGGCGGCCATCTTTGTTTTAAAAAGGCGATTTTTCAATTTTTTAAAATAATTTTGTAATCTAGTCATTAAAATACACCATTCTACCAAATTTTGTAATTTTCGCTCAGATAAAGCAAACAAATGTGTTCAGCGCGCCCCATGCGTTTCTTTTTAGTCATGCATAAACAAAATATTTCTTTTTAAAATAGGAATTCATAAAACAAAATTGTCTTCAAGTGCTTGCAGTACTGGGCAACTATATTACGTATTCTGTAGCAATTGTCTTTCAAAATGTACTGTACGCCCACGTGCTTTTCTTTTTAGTCATGCATAAATATATTTCTTTCTTTTTTTAAAATAGGAATTCATAAAACAAAATTGTCTTCAAGAGCTTGCAGTCCTCGCCAACTACATTACGTATTCTGTAACAAATGTGTTTCGAAATGTACTTACTGCATGTCCGCCATGCTTTTCTTTTTAGCCATGCAGAAACAAAATATTTCTTTTTTTAAAAAAAATAGTAATTCATAAAACAAAATTGTCTTCAAGAGCTTGCCGTCCTGGCCAACTACATTACGTATTCTGTAACAAATGTGTTTCAAAATGTACTTACTGCACGTCCTCCATGCTTTTCTTTTTAGTCATGCATAAACAAAATATTTGTTTTTTAAAAAATAGTAATTCATAAAACAAAATTGTCTTCAAGAGCTTGCAGTCCTGGCCAACTACATTACGTATTCTGTAACAAATGTGTTTCAAAATGTACTTACTGCACGTCCGACGTGCTTTTAATTTTAGTCATACATAAATATATTTCTTTTTTTTAAAAAAAAAAATAGTAAGCCATAATACAAAATTGTCTTTAAGTGCTTGCAGTCCTGGCCAACTACATTACGTATTCTGTTTCAATTTATTTTAAGGCGTTAAGGTAACTATGGCTCAGGCCATATGAATGATAATGGGATAAATAGGTGCAATAAATAAAGTAAAAAAAAACGGAAGCACCCAAAAAAACACGCACACGGTGTTTGTCCACCATAAACCCCACCTGGCATGAGCAGCAATCAATTCTATTATTAATCAACCTAGCGACAACCCCTAGCACCAAAGGTGAGCGCTCTACCAACTGAGCCACCGTGGCCCCTTACGTATTCTGTAACAAGTGTATATCATATAATATTGGACGCCCTCATGCAAAAACAAAATATTTCTTTTTTAAATAACGTACGTTTCTTTGTCACGAATAGTGTTTGTATTTGCTACCCTTTAAGCTGTGTGTGTTTCTATTATTCATTATTTTAAAATCAGCAGAACCAAAATACTTGGTCTTACCTTATAGTGTTTTCAACGACGTTATTTTTGTCCTTATTCTCGTCCTATTTTAAGTATGATTCACAGATCTGAAAATAAACAGAAAAAACATTGTAATTAATTTACGGTTAAAATATATTCGTACAGTTTTATTTACAAAAAATAAGCTAAAACACGTATTTCACTCAATAAAATTTTTTAATATTTTCCTCAGTCCCACCAGGCAAATACAGAAATGTGCACTTTAATATTAGTTCTACGCCCCTCCATCATAGTTCCCATCCTTTTTCCTAGATCTTTGCTCAAGCCAAAGTAACAAAAAAACACGTAATTCCGTCAATAAAATTTGTCAAGATCCCCCTCACTCCGACCATGCAAATACCACAGTATTAATTTCATATAAGTTGGCCTCCTTGTTATATTTCTTCCTTTTCTTAAAATCCTACCTTAGCCAAAATAAAAATACACGTAATTTACGAACTGTGTTTTTCTTAGTTTCAACAAACAAATACGGAGGTAGTAACTTCACGTTTCTTTACGTAGAAAATCAACATGCACAAATACAAAATGTAGCTGTAATTTTCTTAACGTCATCGTCAATAAATTAACATTTTATTGGCCAAGTGGTCTGCGCCAATAGTCCATTGGGTCTAAGGTCCCGCGTTCGAGTCCCAGTTGAGGCCTTGGTATGCATTTTAACTAGGTATAAAGATCCCAATCGTAACGGGGCAAAGTAGAAATTAAGTTAACTTAAGCTTTTAATAAGTTACCATTTTAAAATTGCAAAACCAATATTTTAAATAAAATAAATAACAATAAAATATTATTTTGTCAATTGATTTACGTTGCTGCGTAAATTGTATAAAGTGAAAAATCAGTTCATCTCACGTAACAAATACCCCAAACTATTGTGACTTAGATATGAAATATGCAAAAGTATGTTTCTTAAAACTAGGTGACTTGATGAACGTTCCAAAAATTTAAAAATATTCTGTTTTGTTAATTTCTTCTTGTGCAGTCATTTTAAACAAAACAAGTTATTATTTTCTTTTTTCACACTTAAGGATGCATACTTACCATCAAACTGTCTCCTTAATTCCCACAAAATAACACACTTTGCCACAATACTGTACTTCCAACTGATCAGTAATAAAACAAAGCAAACACTGAACACAATTCAATCCACCAACCCAAGCTGGGTAAACGAATTCCTCCACCCTTTGTTTTTTTCTTCAACGAAATTAATGCTAGGCCGGAGGCCTTGAGTTTATTAGGTCCTGTTGTGGCTTCGGTTACAAATTAAAAATTTTTCTTCCTCTTTTTCCCCTTTCTTTTCAAAACTCATTATTTTTTTTTCTATATTTTTTCTTCGCGCAAAACGGAACAAGCCTTTAGGGCCAATAAGTTTCTTCCTAGCGAGGTAAAGGAGTAAGAAACAAAGGTCAAGGGTTGAATTGAATTTTAGTTTTTAATTAGCGAGCTGTCAATCCCCGGTATTAAAATGTCTGTCGTCTATAGAGTTTCGTTCAAAAATACGTGTCTCAATTTGTTCTGTAATTAAACTATGGTATTAAAATGTAGGTACGGTATTAAAATGTGTGTTGTCACTACTTTAGTATCCTCCCTTCCCCCATAGTGACAGAAAATCACTCGCAAAATGGATATCACGTCTTTTGTGAATATAATTCTTGAGTCACTCTTCCCTTTATCCCGAAAGGGTTTTATTTTACTGATATCACTTATTTTATAGGGTTGTCTGATAAAAAAAAAGTGCGTAGTCTTCATACAAAAGGTCGATTTTGGACCATGGTACGCTCGAAAATTTTAACTTCTATCGAAAAAGTAAGCTTCGATTTACCCAAAATTGTTGGGGGCCGCAATCGACCCCCAAAACCCTCCGGTACGACCCATTTGGGGCTAAACCAAAAAGACAGACACACTTTTCTATCTTTTGTGAAAATTCTGTGATTCGGCTGAAACAAGTCGTAACTTTTGGACCCCTTCACCGATTTTGACGTGTTCTACACCGTTTGAAACGAATTGAAGCGTAGATTAAGATTCCACAAGTTTCGGCCCCTGAATGGTCTGGGATCAGTACTATCATCAGAAATGTGAAATTTTGATTATTTTTTTTCGCACCGCTCTGTATATAGTTCGCTAGATACGAAAATAGCTGTATGCATAGAGTGGCGCTAACAAACTAATTTGTCAGCGTCACTCGAAGAACTACCGTTCATCATGATCCTTTACTTGTATTGCATATCTAGAACAAAACTACAGACACAAACCGTGGCTAACGAAAAATATAAGGCTTTAAAGCTGAACCAATCAAGGCCACCTAATAAGGACTAACGGCTCAAAAATGACGTCACCATCAGAAGGCCACGCACAGTTCCATTGGATACATTTTAGTAATTTGTTCACACATTTTCTGCTGAAATGTGAAGCTAAATAAGCCACATACATATCAAGATAGAAATAAAACCTGTATATGTTATATGTTTCTCTATTGGAATGTCACAAATACATATAATCACATCACTTTAATAAATATATGAACGTTTAAGGATAATGTAGTAGCAGCATCGAGTAAAAGGTTTCTATTGATAGAAGATTATATATTTGTTAAGATGTTTCCAATCAAATTATGAAAACAATTTCAATAATAATAGTTCCTCTAAAAGTTTTATTCATTAATTAAAGTAGGAGTTATTTAAAATAAACTCTCAATTTATACGTGATAGAGGCAGGAAAAAGTAATTTAGATATAGTTGACTACGAAGTTGTAGTAAATGTGGCAAATGTTCCAGAAAGGTAATATTACGTCACTAAATAGGTTGGACTCAAGATCTCTCCCGCATCATTCTGTCACTTACCATATTTTAGATTAGGTTCATATAATACTGTAGTTCAGGTAGAAACGTAAAACAGTTGCTTAGTTTACTTTCTTGCCTTTGTTAGGTATGGGGGGAAGTTGGGCTAAGGTAGGTCATTATGCCATTCGGAAAAGTATCTAGAGTTCGTTCTAATAAAACGTACAACGTATAAAATAAAAATAAAATACAAATCGAAAATATTTGGTAAACAAAAGACAGTAAACCTATTTTTTTTATAAAAGACAGTAAATTACCTACCTTTAGCTATTCACAAAATCTTAACATTCGGTTAAGGCTACATTAGCTACGCACACGATAACTAAATTGAGCTACTTTCAGCCGTCTTTAGGTTTACTTGATATTAGGTTAGGTTAAATTATATTAAGTTTTTACAGTATGTTCCCTAATTAAAGAGAATCATGAAACTTATATTGTAGGAATACCTTCGTTTGTCACAGAACCATAGTGCTGTTACCGCCCATACAATTCATTTTATCTTTTATCTTGTCACAGAACCAATTCACCGTTACGTAGAGAAATGAGTCGTAAATGTCAAATGCCTATAATCCTAAAAGGAAAGAAGGTAGGCGTGCATTAAAATATTCATAATTCATGGAACTTCAACGCGTGTAAAGATTCCAGAGTTTATGTAGTTTCCTAGATTTCATAATAAACTCACCTAATCTAACCTAACCTAACATTTAAGAGAAAATAGAAACGGCTGAAAGTAACTGATTTATAGATATTTAGTTAACCTTAGAATTACTCTAACTCAAACAGTCCTCACACAATAAGACTTTAGCTTTAAAACCTTATACTTTTCGTTTGTCTCGAACCAATCCACCTTAAATACGTGTCTTTCGGTAGGCCAAGCTAGAGAATCAACGATGCGGTGAGAAGTATCTCACATAGCACATGACGTCCCATCCTTATCCCAATGTCCCGGAAACGGCCATCCTTATCTCATTGTCCCGGAAATGGGATGTTCTGTGTAGATTCCCATGGGATATACGCGGGATCCTAGCAGGATATGTTTGGGATATCCCGTTCACATCTGAATAGGAACAAAGAAGGAGTACATTGGAGTCCTACCGTTGTCCACCAGGACGACATGTCACTGATATTTTTTAGATCACCCATCGAGCCGTGTTCGGAAATGCGAAGCTTTTTCCGGTTCTTTTCGGTCCGGGAATCTCGATATTTGGGAATTCCGACTTCAGAAATTCGAATTTTTCTATTCCGGATCTTTTCGGAATTCCGACTTTCGATCGCTGGGTCCAAAACTAGGATTTTTTATTACAAAAATCCGACTTTCGAAATTCCGAATTTCCTATTTTAATTGTGTTCCAAAATTCTGACTTCCGAATCCGGAATTCTGGACACCCCTATGGGACCCCTAATTACGTACGATTGACAACGCATGTTACCCGAAAAAGAAACACACACACGCACACATACACATAGCTTTGAGAATTAAATCAGATTAATTCGGAAATTAACGGTGGCGAAAATAAATTTCCCCTTCTATGGGATCATGCAGTGAGAGTACGACACTATTAGTTGCGGATTTCTCCCTCTAAACATGATTTTCCAAACTCTTTTTTTTTTTTTTTTTTTTTTTGCAAAAACGGGAATTCAACTTATCACGCTTACGTTCAAAAACTACAAGATTAGTTGTATTATTTAATAGTTGTATCAACTCTACGTAATGTGTGAAAGTTATGCAACCTTAGTACAATGAATGAAATTTCATCGTTACGAGTTTGGCGGGATTAGCGCTCAACGGGAACTCGTAAAGCTTAATGGGAATTTGGTTTAAAAACTGATAGCACTCTGCATCTGCGCAGTGAAGAAAAGTGAACATGTGCCTCCTGATCGATGCATGGAAACTATAATCCGAATCCACGATATTGTACCCTTGATTATGCAGTTCTACCGTCTGATGTGCCGTTGTAGCTATCCGAATTGAGTGGTGTAGGGCGTAATAAAGGGCGTGTATCGACGGCACAGTTAGTGTACGCTCGGATGTAACGTATCCACCGTTTGTGCGGCTTGAAGCCATATTTGAAGAAGAAGAAATACAATTTGTTGATTTGGAGACATATTAAATGTGTGCGTGTGTGTGTGTGTGTTGTTGTTGTTAGATTTTTTTTACTTTAATCAATTCTGCCTGTTCTTAGTCGTAATGAAAATATTATACTGTAGCAAGTAAAGGAGAGTCGCACCTTGTCAATATTGGAGTGAAAATTGAGTATTTAAACAAAAGTGCAATCTGTGCTATATGTTGCATGCAGTTCCAAACTGTCTGGAAAGAAAGAAATATATTTAGTTGTAGGAAGCTTTCTGTTATCGAACAGACTGCTGAATAGGAGCCTAATTATATTAATTACAGTTTGATGAATTTCCGTTGAGAAATGCAATCCTTTGTGGAAACCAGTTGCTATGACTTGCGGCGATTTGTGGTCTGCATACATTTCAAAGAGTTTTAGAAATAATGGCTTAATTTTCCTTTTGGGGCCCCAAAAGTGTAAAATCTACAGGATAAATATAATGTTGACAATATGTGTGGAAGAGTTGGAACGCGAAGTAAAATAAAGTTTCGAATCACTGAAGTGTGAAATGAAAGTGAAAGTGGAAAGTACGGTGGAGTGTTGAAGGCAATATGCATGGCGTGTAATAAAAAAATATCTCGTTACCATTCGTAAACCCGCCTTTGCTCTCTCGACAGTTCGTTATTTTCTAGTAAAATACGTGTCAATTATAGCACCCATTCATATAGCTCAGCATGCTGTTATATTTGTCATATGTACATAATGTCGAGTACGTATTTACCGAAATAATGACACATGGCTTTTGGTAATCCTTTTTCGATTGCTGATTGTCGCTACGTTCTTACTTCTGTTTGAATTATTAATAGTAAAGAGCGTACATATGTCTCAATAACTGGCGGAACTTGGGGTCCCAAAAGTAAAGTTTACCCTAAATAATAGGATGCATTTATCATTTACACAAGCAACTTAATCTTTGTTTATTACCCATGTGTAACTTCTTAAAGAAGAATTAAAATAGTGGAATGTGATGTATAGTGCGGACTAAGTAATCTAGCCTATCATGGAGCTGCTCTATTGTAATCCCTTCAGGACCCTTGTACTCTTAAGTTTTCCGTATTCGATGTAATCTAACCTAACCTTGTTTTAACGTAGTGTATTGAATCTCAAGCCAGAAACTGGTAAACATATGAATTTGCATGAAAAAGTTACAAATATAAGGGTCCTGAAGTGATTATAATGAAGTACACCCCTGAACAAATTTGTCTCATTATGTGAAGGTTGCATTACACTCTTCGCGTTGTCGTACCTAATGCGAAAACGGTATTATTGAATTTTCCACACGGTAGAAAGCCGCGTCCATAAATTTACGAATTAACCTAAACCTCATGCCAAGAATAACATGTAAGCACATAAGAAAAAGTAAGTACGTATTGAATGAGCTTGAAACCAATGCTTCTACGCATGCGTGTGCACAAGAAGAAAATGATACTTGTTTTCTGTCCACCTCTTGTCCACACTCTTCCCCTACACCCTTCCACTAGTAGTATTTTTTTTTTCAAAGCTGTGTGTGTGTGAGTGTGAGCTGAGCTGAGATGTAACCTTGTGTATGATGCCCTCCTTCCCTCTCTTGCGAAATCAGGGTTAGGAAAGCTGTCGATGCGGGGAGAAGAAGGGTGCCAGCAGTCGAATAGACAATGTTTGTGTACGTGTGATAGCAGCTTAAATGTTTTAACCATTAACTTGCTGTGTTCATGTTAAATATCATTTCTCACTTAAAATTAAATATATAATTTCTGTTTCACTGAGCCTGTATTAGGCAAATGCTGGGATGGCACCTTGAACAAAGCAAGGGCCGATTTCTTTTCAAATCCTGTTGTTTGCTTCCAAAGTAAAAGTGCTCCTATTCTGTATTTAGAGTTTGATAAATTAAGAAACACAAAAGGCCCAAATATTTACTAATGTAACCATAACGGCCATCATGCTCACAATGAAAGACGCAAGAATATAAACTATTCCATTACATCCATGAATCGAATGTTGCTTGCCAGTTGAAAAAATATACATTTATTTCCGGGACAGATAAAAAAAACTTTCCTGGGACGAATATTGTGCCAAGAAAAATGTAATCATAAGCATATGTGAAGTACCACAGGGACGTATGCTGAGGGGGAGGATCCTTATCCCTCATTCATTTCTTTAAGCGTGTAGCATTTTTTGGCAAAATGATATGCATTCTACATACATTTTGCACGAACAGACTTCTGATCCTCCATCCAAGGCGCTCGACCCCCCCGCCCAACCAATTTCGAGGTGCGTTTCTGCTATTCCAAGTTTGCATGTTTTGTGAATTAGCCTCCATTCTCGCATCTTTCACCACACATCCACATTCCACATGTCCGCGCTCATACTGAAAGTCAGCGAAGGAACTCGATTGCTGCCGAGAAAAGACGAAGTGAAGAATTGGATTGGTGAACGAAGCAAAACGGAGAAAGCAAGTCGATCCAGAGGACTCAAAACCCAAAGTACTCAAAGGACTTAAAGTATTCGTTCCTATTTTCAATTCCTGCTCGTGAACTGAATCAAAAGAAACGAATCTGGAGAAGGAACGAAACTTCCCATTACTAGTTCACGGATATAATTCTAGACCACACGCGGCACATAAATTACCACCAGCTCTTGTTAATTAAGACACGTTTCAAGAAGTGTGGAATAGACTGGCGAAGCCGGCTAGTGCTAGTGTTAAAGTAGAAAAATATAAAGAAGGTGATACTGTACGAATTACTAATGAAAAATGACATTTTGCAAAAGGGTACAAAGAAAATTGGACATTGGAAATATTTAACACATAAAGTATAAGGAGAAGAAAGTAGTTTATGTATTAGAGTATTTAAATGTTGACGTAATTGATGGTATATTTTATGAAGAGGAGATACAAGCGGTGGCCCTGCCCAAAGTTTATGAAATAGACGAAATTTTAGAAGCTAAGAGTAAACAAATACTTGTTCGCTGGCGGGGCTATCCTACTTCATTTAATTCATGGATTCCTGTATCCTATTTAACGAACGGTTAGCAACATTTAAAAGACATGGACAATGGAAAGTTCCACCACGTCAACTTGCAGAGTGTGGTTTTTATTTTGTTAGATTACCGGATATTTTAAGATGTGGATTTTGTAATTTAGAATTAGGTAATTGGCAATCTTATAATATTCCATTGAAAGAGCATAAATGTGGAGTCCATAGTGTCCGCTGTTAAGAGGTAACGTAGATGTGTGTGGTTATGAAATTGAAATAAGTCCTTTTTCTGTGCCTGAAAAAGGAGGTAATAATAATAGAATATTATTAACCAGCGTTATATTTGCGTATATAGCCGAAAAATGAAGGATCCTTATTTGCAATATTATTCACATCAAGGAGGTAGTGATTATAATGTATATAGAGGTGCACCATACCAAGAAGGGTAAGGTATTGGTAGTTTTCTAGGTGGATTATTTCGTACTGTATTTCCATTATTAAAACAAGGTGCAAAAACTGTTAGTAAAGAACTGTTACGTGGTGGTATTAATGTAGCTGAAGACGCACTAAATAATAATAGACCCGTTGAAGAAGCATTAAAAGTGCACTGGCAGGAAGCAAAAAGTAATTTAAAAATAAAGCTCAAAATAAAAGATCAAGTTTTGGCGGGAGGAGGAAAACGTAAAAAATTCAAACAGGTGGTGTAAAGAAAAAGAGGCCGAAGAGGAGAGATATTTTCAATTAATTATGGAGCAGCAAACTAGTTTTTACCTCACATTACCCAGTAATAGTTCGATGGAATATTTCCCGCAAAATACTCTAGCATGTTATACTATCAAACTATATCAGCCTCTCGTGCTGGAGAAAGGTATGTGGGAAACAGCTGTTGTTGAAGTACATTAAATAGGGTCATTTCAAAATATTTCCAAATATACTAATAATATTTATTACAGGGGCTCGGATAAAGAAAGCTGGAACGTGACTAAAATAATGCCCGGACATTATTATTACGTTGACGATATTTTATCTCAAATTAATTATAAAAGTGATAAATTAAATTTACAACTATAAGTTAAGGCTTCGGTAAAACGCATTGAAGTTAGAAGAGTAAGAAAAGATGACGAGAGTGTAAAAGAAGTACGGCTATCAAGCGAATTAACCAAAATACTGGGTTTTGATCATATACAGCAAGACAATATTGCACTTGTCCATCATGCACGTTATCCACCCGATCTTCAGAAATCGCTACCCGTACACACGTATATTTATAGCGATATTGAAGAACCTCAGCTGGTAGGTGATACTGTTGCTCCACTACTGCGTATTATAAATACGAATATTAAAGAGTACGGTACTAGTAATGTGCATATTTTTGAAAATCCTCATTATGTTCCCGTACAACGTAAACAGTTTGATCAAATTATTATTGATTTAAGATATAGTACGGGTAATCGGCTTCCTTTCCAATATGGTAGTGTATGTGTAAAACTACATTTTCGTAATAAGGTATTATAAAAATGAACTAATGTGGGTATTAACAGCAGAAAAGCAAAAAATGCAGTGTGAGTGTACGAAATCAGAATTAGATCTATTTGCAGGTCTACTCGCTCAAACGAGTATTATTGGTAATAAAACAGTACTATATAAACCTGTGGCGTTAATATCTGATAATGCTCCCATAGAGTTTGTAGTCCCCAACCACGGTGATGATTATATTGGTTTACTCCATACAATGCTACATATTAGAAGTAAAATTAGTAAACCTGATGGTTCTGATTTAACGTCTGCTGATAAGAAAATTGGGCCTGTAAATGATTTTCTCAGTACAATGTTCAGCGAAGTTCAGGTATATTTGAATAATAAACTAATTTCCTGTTCCTCGCATACATATCCATTTCGATCGTATATTGAAAAACTACTGAATTATAATGCCAATGCAAAAACAACTCATCTTCAGAGCTCAATGTGGTTTAAAGATACTGCCGGTCATATGGACAGTGTGGCCGATAATAATAATCAGGGTTTTAAACAACGCTCACTTCTCACAGCACTAAGTCACTCCTTTGAATTACTGGGCTATATTCATGGTGATATTTTCAATCATCGGAGAAATTCTATTAAATGGTGTACAGTTGCGTATTAAGCTAATTCCAGCCAAACCGTATTTTGTCTAATGGGCTAGACTGGAGCTGAGTGGCAAGTTGTAATTACAGATGCAACACTGTTTGTGAAAAAGGTTGATGTGTCGCCCACGGTGAAAATAGCACAAAATAAAGTATTACAAAATCGTAAATTTAGAGTAAAATACCCAATAACGAAGCTGCAGGTGAAGACAGAGACTTTACCACAGGGCATTATGGACACCACTTTTCCATATTTGTTTTCCGACATAGTGCCTAAACGTATTATTATTGGCTTTGTTACTAATACAGCTTTCAACGGTACTTCTCAGACAAATCATTTTAGTTTTAAACATTTCAGTATGTCATTCTTTACATTGTATGTTGACGGAACTCCTGTTCCATCTAGATCACTACAGCCAGATTTTGATAATAAGCTATGTATCTACGATACATATATCTATATATTCTACGATATTTACAGGTTCTGGTATTTGTTATTTTAATCAAGGTAATGATATTTCACTTGCCGAAAATCCTAATGGTTATACTCTACTGATGTTTGATTTAACTCCCGATTCTAGTGCTAGTGCAGCTAGCGCCAAGTCTGGTGAGTAAGCCGCATGCGAAAGGATTTCCCAGGCAAACGTCGCAATCGTTTCCTTGACCGGTTTTGCTGTGTGGGAGGGTGCATTATCGTGAAGCACAATAACTTTATGTTGTCTTTGGTCATATTCTGGTCGTTTTTCACACAAAGCTTGATGCAAATCGATCATTTGTTGTCGGTAACGTTGGGTATTAACGGTTTCGTCAGGTTTCAGCAGTTCATAATAGAACACTCCCTTCTGATCCCACCAAACACAAAGCATTGTCTTCCGTCCATAGCGATTTGGTCTTGCAGTCGATGTCGCCGGTTCTCCTGGAGTTACCCGTGATCTTTTACGCTTAGGATTCTCGAAATAGATCCACTTTTCGTTACCAGTCACAATTTGATGGAGAAATGATTTCCTTTTGTACCTGGCGAGCAGAATTTCGCTAGTGGCTTTTCGGTTTTCCTCCTATCGTTCAGTCAATGCATGTGGAACCCATTTTCCCACCTTCTGAATCTTGCCCATGGCTTTTAAACGTATGGAAACTGCTTCTTGTGTCACATTTAATTGATCCGCGAGTTGTTGTTGCATTTGAGCGTCATCCTCATCCAACAAAGCTTGCAATTCGTTATCTGCAAAATTTTTCGGTGGTCTTCCACGTTCTTCGTTTCTCAAGTCAAAATCACAATTTTTAAATTTTGTAAACCACGCATAACACTGTGACTTACCAAGAGCATAATCACCGTAAGCTTCCACAAGCATTTAATGAGATTTTCCAGCACTTTTCTTCAAATGGTAACAAAAAATCAATGCTATCCGCACATCGTAGTTTGTAGGTACAAATTGCGCATGTTCAGCGCTTTTAAACTATGAAATGAAACGTGTCTCGTTGTGAGTTGCAAATCGTTATCAGCAGTCAAAACAAGCAAGTGGCGCCAAGGACGCAGTTTTACGGTAACCACAGTGACAACTAACGCCGTCTATGGACAAATTTCGTTTTCATATTTACACACCTGGTACAACATTTTGTGTCGTATTGGAATACCAACATTAATCGGCTTTGTTCCATTGCTTGCTCCTTCATGTATTACTTTTCCCATTGCGTACATTCCCACGCCAGAGGATCGCATATACCTGCAATATGTGCCCACAGCTACTAGTTAGTACAATAGGATCAAAAAATCTTGTAAAGAATCAAAAATTAAAAGACAGAAAAGATTCTCCTTGTAATCCCAACCTCGGCACAGCATCTGTTAAACAAATTTCCATCACAGACATATTAACATTCTTATGAACGAAACTGGAAGGCTCCTCTTCTTACCTTACCCCTTCTCTCAGTTCAAATGTATTTTTCATTATCTCCGCAAAGAACGGAAAACATAACTAACAAACGAAATAATCGTTTTTCCATATACTCACGAGATCTCTTACAGAGAAACCCCGAGGCGACACGCGAAGGATAAAGGAACGAGAGAATCTTCCTTCTTTTTTTAGTTTCCTTTTAGTTTAATGACTTAATAAAATGAACAAAAATGTTTAGGTAATTAGCGAAAGCACTATACAACGTGTATAGCAACTCAAAAATTTTGTGAATGCATTACATAATAATTATTCTCCTGCTTGTGCATATTATCGTTAAATAGACATAAACACTAGTACTAACAAAGCTGTACCTTATAAAGATTTTCCTGCTACATATTGCGCATGTAGCTAATTGAAGAGAGTTGTGTGATACCGGAAAGAATTGTACTTACAATAAACAAGACACACACACACAATAATGCATGTAATATCGCAATTGTCATTCTATCACCAATACCAATTGCTGTGTTATGCATTCAACGAGCCTGGTAATTAAACAGTAAGCACGTAAATAATAGACAATACTACATACCAGGTGTACGCATAACTTGTGGTAAAGAAAACACGTAATTTTCAAGGGAAATTAATTTTGTTTTATTCAAAACATTGGCCATCGACTTCTACACATTTCGCCCATCTTTCAGGTAATTGTTGCATACCATACCATGCCAGAAAAACTGCTTGTCTTTTGCGGCAAACCATTCGTCGAGCCATTTTCCAACGTCTTCGAAATTGCTGAAGTGCTGCTCTGCGAGCGCGTGCCCCATTGATGCGAAGAGGTGATAGTAAGATGGCGCCAGATCTGGGGAGTACGGCGGGTGTGGAAGGATGTCCCATCCAAGCGATTTCAAGCTGTCTTTCACTGGTTTTACTGTGTGAGACGGCGCATTGTCGTGTACCACAATCACTTTGCCATGTCTTCGTCGTTCGATCAATGCGTGATTTAAATTAATCATTTGTTGGCAATAGCGTTGTGCATTAACGGTTTCGCCGGGCTTCAAGAGTTCATAATACACAATACCGCTCTGGTCCCACCAGGCACAAAGCATGGTCTTCTTGCCGAAGCGATTTGGCCTTGGTGTTGAAGGATCGGCTTCCCCAGGTGAAAGCCACGATTTTTTCCGCTTCTGGTTTTCAAAATAAATCAATTTTTCGTCACTCGTCACAATTCGATATAAAAAGGATTTTCTTTCGTGGCGTTGAAGCAGCATTTCACAAGTGACTTTGCGATTTTCCATTTGATGTTCATTCAAATCGTGTGGGACGCATTTACCTAGTTTATTGATATTCCCCATTGCTCGTAAACGTCTGCTGATTGTTTCTTGCGACACATTTAATGCTTTTGCCAATTTCTGTTGAGTTTGAGTTGGGTCATCCTCCAATAACACCTGCAATTGCTCGTTTTCGCACTTTTGTGGTCTACCAGAGCGCGCACTGTCTTTCACATTGAAATCACCACTTTTAAATTGTCGAAACCATGTCTCACATGTTCTAATCAATGGAGCGTGTTCACCATATGTTTCTACCAGCACACGATGACTTTCAACTGCCTTTTTCTTTTGATTAAATAAGAAAAGCAATGCGTGCTGCAAATGTTCTTTTTCAGGCACAAACTTCGACATGATCACTGAACGATAAAACAAAGACGCTAGTGTTTGGCGGACTCAACTTGTGTGTGTTTGTAGTTTAATGTCAGACGAACAAAATGACGTATGTGTCAAATGAATACACTGCCTACTTTTTGCTGGCGCCATTTCTTAGTTAAACCGGAAACTACTTATGCATACACCTGGTATACGGTACTCATTAAAAGGTTATAATTACTCTAATGTATAAACAACCTGTAGAATATTGTCACTGGGATATAGCATGGACCAAAACTGTGGAGCACAACGTGAACAACACCGTTGTAAGTTAAGGTGCTGGCCGCTACCCTTCCTTTTTAGCGAAATTTTTGTACCAGTTACCTACTCTTGGCTCCCTCCCCACACCAAGTTTGAGGAATAAATAGCGTATCGTTTAGAACCTGTTTTGCACCATTCTGACCCGAAGTCTCGCGTTTTGCACCGCAATGGATGGTGGGAGACTAATTAGTGGTAGCTCCCCATCAGTCAAATTGCTCGAAAAGCGATGGAGTACCGGTCTGTGCTCGTTTTGCACCTAAGTTTCGCGTTTTACAACTCAATAGTTAAAAAGTTACATGGTCTTAAATTTGTAGGAGGCCAAGTTAATGGTAGCCCCCTACAGCAAAATTTAAAAAATCAAGCAGTGACACATAGTGAAAAAGATAGCAGTCGTTCTGCACCGTTTTGCACCCAAGTTTTGCGTTTTGCTCCGCAACGGTTAAAAAGTTATAAACTCTTTTATTTTGGGGGTCCAACTTAGTGGTAGGCTCTCTCTGTCAAATTTTTCGAAAACAGATAATGTACTGGTCTGTGCTCATTTTCTACCGTTTTGCACCGCAATAGTTAAAAAGTTATAATCTCTTAAATTTGTGGGGTCCAAGTTAATGGCAGCCCCCTACAGCAAAATTTCAAAAATCAAGCAGTAACATATAGTGCAACAGATTGCAATCGTTCTGCACCCAAGATTCGTGTTTTGCACTGCAATTATTAAAAAATTATAAGCTCTTCAATTTTAGGCCCCCTCAGTCAATTTTTTTGAAAACAGATAGTGTACCGTTTTGCATCCAAGTTTCACATTTTGCACTACAATGGTTTGAAAGTTATAAGCTCTTATATTTGTGGGGACCAAATTAACAGTAGCCCCTACAGCAAACTTCAAAAATTAGACAGTGACACATAGTGCAACAGATTGCAATTGTTTTGCACCGTTTTGTACCCAAATTTCACATTTTGCACTGCCACTGATAAAAAGTTATAAACACATATATCTGATATTTTGCGGGTGGTAAAAAAAACAGTCACTTAGCCAAATTTTAAAAAGAAAAAATAGATAGTGTTGTGGAATTGCACTGCAGTGGTTTTGCACCACAACATTTAATTTGTTAGAAGAAGGTTCTTTTTTCCGGGACGAGCGCAAGTTAATTGGTGGAATGCCTCATTTTATTTTTCAGTGAAAACAAACAGTTTTTTGGATTACACTCATTTTAGTATGCAGACCGATTAACAGTAAGGTGCATGTATTGTCATAGAGTAACTTCTAAGTTAATTAAATTAACACAACAAAAGGTGGACTTACCAATGCGATTGATTGAAGTGGTTGTTGTTGAAGACATCCAAGTAAATAATTGGTGACGCAGCTTAGACCTATCGCGCACTAACATTTTTTCTTCTCGACTTTTTAATTGCGAACAAGAAATACATACTTCTAAATGACAGGGCGCGCACTGGTAATTTTAAAATCACCGTGATAAAATAATAGAAACATGGTTTGTTTCGAAGGCGATGAAACTATTGTTTGCAAAGTACTGTTTTACGCATGTGTTTAGACCTGTCCGCGAGCACTACCAATTGAATTGTTCAATTCGGTAGCAGCACCTCAGAAAGAAGTAGTTACAAATAGCTACATAGTAAGAAGTAATTTAGTCGTTAAGTAGTGTGTTTTGCATCAAAAGTGTGTAATCGTTTAATGTTGTATTGTTTATATTTGAAGTAAATAAGTCCAAAAAGAAAATGGACAAATTGCAGAAACGTGGAAGTAATATTTTGAAATAAGGAATTTATCATTTGTGTTAAAACATAATAATTATGGAAGTGGTTTATTAAGTTCAAGAATTGTTATTTTCTCTTACAATTTCCGAATTATGTTTTATCATTGTAAAAGTTTCTCAAAATTATCATGAAGTAAATATTTATCGTAAGTCAGCAACATCCTTGTGCAGTGATATCCAACTTCATTTTGCCCATGTGCCACATTAAAATTTAGCACGATCTTCTGTTTGTGAAAATAGCTAAAAGCCAAAACCAAAGAATTAAAATAGTTTTTTGGTACTTACAAATTTAAACATAATTGTGTGTGTTATTAGTATGAATTGCTTTCTGCCTTTTGTCAGCTCAGATCAGTTAATTTCATGTATAGACTAACAAGGAGAAAGAAAATAAAACCTTCTTGCAACATGTTTATGGTAAACAAATGCAACATATATGGCGACCCGGAAAGGCAAAAGTTACGGGTCAGATCTGGTCCGCGGGCCGTCGGTTGGGAATCACGGTCCTAGTGTATTAATTTTACAGCCAATCTTTCTTGTGGTTGTATACAGCCAGTCAAAAAGTATAGTATTTTGGTGCGTTATGTTATGACCAAGAGCGAATAACAAGTTATAAAATCTTTCCAACCATGTTTATCCTGAAATAATACAACCTCTTTTTATCTACTCTCAAAGATGCAACGACTCAGCCCCCGTGGTAAGGGCGCGGACTTCGAATTGGTAAAGGGTAGGCATTCGGTTTGAACTCGACAGCCGATCATCCTGACAGGTTTTCAAGGGTTTCCTCGCTTTCACCAGGCGAATGCTGGTGGATGGTACCGTAAGTAAGATGCTGGCCGATATTTTCCCCACCCTCTTTGCCTAGCTTCTCCCGGCCAGAGATAAAGATGCTAATAAGCAATCAATATTTTTTAGATTCAAAGATGCAATGAGTTTATAAAAGTACCCATTTAAAGTCTCTGGCTTGCAATTGAATGAATCCTATGGCTTTTCTTTTCGTGTTTTTTTACTTCATCTTAAAGGAAGAGCAGCCGACCGCGATAGTCGTGTTGCCTCAGGCTTAAGGCAATCGTCTCCAAGGTTTTGGGCTCGAATCTCAGTTGGAGCCTGGATGTTTGTGGATTTTATACACATCTAGTGGAATCAAGAAGGGACGAAGTCATTAGTTACTAAAAGTGGCCAAAACTACGAAGTTTACAAAGCCAGAAACAAATTACAGCCGTTTATTAGAAATCCATTTCAATGCTGAGTAACTTAAGTCCCCAGTGCGGGAACCTAACAATTTTAGTGATTTTTTTAATCGGGTGATTTGTTTTCTCTTTCTCAATTTCTTGATCAACAATGCGCGCTTACCCTTACTGCACTACGTGTCACTGTCTTAATTTGAAATTTTGCTGTAGGGGGGAAATTAACTTGGCTGCCCCAAAATATACGAGCTATTAACTTTTGATCCATGGCGCTGCAAAACGCAAAATTTGGGTGCAAAACGAGTGCAGACCAGTACACTATCTGTTTTAAAAAACATGAAGGGGCGCTACCACTAACTTGGGCCCCTGAAATATAAGAGCTTATAACTTTTAAACCGTTGCATTGCAAAACGTGAAACTTGGGTGCAAAACGGTGCGAAACGAATGTAATCTGATGCACTATATGCCACTGCTTGATATTTGAAAATTTGCTGTAGGGGGCTACCATTAACTTGCCCCCACCCAAAAATTTAAGAGCTTATAACTTTTTAACTATTGCGGTGCAAAACGCTAAGCTAAGGTGCAAAACGATAGGCTATTTATTTCTAAAATTTGGTGTGGTGGGGACCAAGTTAATGGACCCGTGTGTGTGTGTGTGTGTGTGTGTGTGTGAGAGAGAGAGAGAGAGAGAGAGAGAGAGAGAGAGAGAGAGAGAGAG
>JAGDQP010004756.1:28110-41759 GCA_022664845.1 Lepisma saccharinum
TACTGTCGCAGTCACAGAGATGGGAGAAATTTAGAGATGTCTCAGGAGTAAATTAATAGTAGTATGATTTCCCACAACCCTTCTTTCCCCGACATGAGTTGCGGAAGTGGCAACAAGTGATTTTGTGCTCTGTAGGATACCAATTAATAAGTTTAAAAAATATATATATTATCACGTTTTTTTGATTATCACGTAACACGAAATTATCACGGAATCCATTATTCAACCATTTGTTCCTCCACTATTATAGCAATAATGAAATCACGGCGGCTAAGATGGGCAGACTATGTAACTCGGATGGGGAAAAGGAAGATTATATTCTATCGAGGTTGATAAGTCGGAGGGAAGAGGCTGTTGAGAGGAGCGAGACGTCGTTGCGATGAGATTATTAAAAGGAATCAATCCGAGAGGTCGACGTTGGTGATGAAAACTGCCTTATCATGTCCAGAATAGAATCTAGTGGCGAACGCTTGTTACAGCGACGACAAACTTGGGAATTCCGTAAACTGGGAGTTAGTTAGGTTTTATTTCTATAGCCTTGACAGAATTATAAAACCAGTAATTTTCACCAACAGTAAAATTTGGTTCCTGTCCTTCGAGGTTGAAAATAATTCTGAACACCACAGGAAAAGAACATGTTTGTCCATTTCATTCATTTTACAGGAGAGCGTTCTAAAAGTTCAGAATTAGCATTGCGTATACCTTAACATCAAATAAAGATTTTCTTTTAGGAGACTTCCTATGCATGCTTTCCTTACGCATGATAGCTTGTTAAGAAGGACCTTGAAACAGTTAACTGATGGATCTCATTTCAATTTCACCAAAAATGGCCAAAGCACGTTCTTTCCTTGTGATCTTGATCTATTAATGACAATAAAACCATTATTATTTTCAGCTAAATATGAAATGAAAAGTACGTACCAATTAAGACATGTGTTGAGTGCCTTCTTACGGAGATTTGGTGTTCGAAACAAATCAAGGATTCCGTAAGATCGAGCTGGTTTTCCAGCCGCTGCTTCAGTTCCTTTAGAAATAAAATGAGCAGAATCGACATTCAGTCCGCTTCCGTTCTTCTTCGCTCCTCGTTCAACTATAGTTACGGCTTCAGATATCCGCCCCTGACTCCAAAGCCATCTTGGAGATTCATCTAGCAACCTGCATTATTAAATACATTTATAATGTGTATCAAAGGAAATTATTTGTTATATATTAATCTAAAATATATTAATGTTATGTATTAATGCATTTATTTTACATACCATAATTAATTTGCTGAATGTTGAGCTGTAAAAATTCGCTACTTCTTGCTTTTTCTACCTGTATCCAATTTTCTATTGATACTTTTCGATACCTTGTTGTTGACTGCTTGAACCGTTTACTTCTTACGTGAGTTTTATGTATAAAAGAAGTTAAGCAAGAACTGTCACCCAATCTAAAGGACACGAAATTTGATGCCTAAAGATTTCTATTTACAATGAACATACCCAAAGTTATACACTCAGATTTTAAATGAAACTTTCACAGTTGGCAGCCTTTAACGTAAGCTCTTACACTTCGCAGTTGTACCGGAATTTAGGATCATTTAGGTGACTGGAAAGTTTTGTGATTTCCCTAGTGAAATGTAGTGAATGATTCAAGTGCGGATCATTAATTTCTACAGACTTGACGCAACATAAATGTAACCATATCAATGTAAATGAAACTAAATACTCCATCTCCGACACATGCTACATGCTACGTCCGCCATATTGAATTCAACGTATTTTTTCAAACGCGAATTGACATACGGTTGTTCTATCAAATACATCTAAAATCTTCTAAAAATAATCAATGGTGCAATTTCATAGTTTTACCGTATTTCTAACCTTTCTCGAGTTACTGCATGTTACATTTTACATTAGGTATGTACCGAACTATCCATATAATTTCCAGATATTTTCTACAGATTATACAGAATATGAATGTACCCAAATGTAATGTAAATAAGACCAAGAATATTACATGTTCGGTCGGCCATCTTTGATTCAACATATCAAGTTCACCTGAAATATTCTCAGAAATTCACTGATGCAGTTTATTTTATCGTATCTTCAACCATACTTAAGTTATTTAAGGTAAATTATAATTTCCAGTGAGCGAAGTTTGGTTCATTCAACTGGCCCACGCAGCTCACTCCAACACCGACGGAATTGATCTAAATACCCACAAACCAATGTGGACATCTCTATTAGTAAACAAGGTGGCTTCATCACTAGAAAGTATCTTTAATGCAAAAAGTTGAGTTACTTCAAAGTTACTTCAAGGCTTCTTCGCAAAACTGAAGACTTGGATATGAATCATTCTCACTCAATTGATGTACGCGTACTCATTTGTAGCTAGTACGCGTGCCATTTGTGTTTGTAGAGGACACGAAAACATAGCTTTAAGTAAGCTATGTTTTTAAGTAAGCCACATTTTTGTGATATACATCTAGTGCTCTTCGTTTGACTTTTCACAAGCACTATCAAAACCACAGTTGCTGCCTCCAAGTGAGTTGAAATTTTGGGCCACCGCTTTCTGGTTTATTACGCCAACTTCCTTTTTGTCTAATTTTGTGGATGAGTTTCACCACTGCACTATGAATAATAAGACGTTTCTCGGGGCATCTGGAGTTATTACCTTATCTGGAAATAGCTGGCAGGTTCTTGGAATAATCTTGGAGATAGAGAAATTGCTGCCATGTAAACCTATCGATGCTTCAAAGCGCTTTTTAGACCAAACTTGGTAGAGGTGTAGGGTACAACACGAAACTACCAGGAAGCGTGATTAAAAGAGCGTTTGGCCATAAAGACAGAAGCAGTGGCAAAAAGTTTGGTTCCTACGAATAAGCATTTATAGTGTGATGTAAGTAGGAAAACACATGTATATTTATAAAATGTTTGTAATAATGGAAAACAAATACACGTTAATGGAAGTCAGATGAATGCGCTATCTTTTAGGGGGTACGTTCGTCATGGCCGCCATCTTGAAGTCGATCATCTTGAATCTTCCTCGATTTTTTTAAATAGGAAGGGGGCCATGTAACATATCAGTCTGGGCTAGAATTTTACGAGAAATACATTGTTGAAGTCAGTTTTGCCATAAATTAATTTTTGAGAGCGAAAAGATGTGACAAGTTATTAGTATTGGGAACCACCTACACAGTACTCATTACTTTTGCATTGGGTTTACATTTCTTGCATTATTTAAAAAATAAAGAGCATTTCTGGACTTTGCAATAGAGTGGGCCGATTTTTTTTCAGATATCGGGGTTCGAGCTGTCATCAAAAATTTTTGCATTGGTACCAAATAAACCCATGCCAAGTATGGCCCCCCTAAAGGACCCAATTGTGTGGGTTTTTTTTTTTATTAGTTTCGCCAGATTCCACATTTTGTGGTTGGAGTAGTTATGAAAAGTTGTGCATAGGTACAAAATTTAGCCATGTCCAGGGGCCCGGTTAATTATTTAGGACGTACATATTCGGCATGGCTTTATTTGGTACCAATGCACAACTTTTGATGACAACTCGAACCTCAATATCTGAAAAAAAATCAGCCCATCCTACTTTGCAATCAACTACGCATGTTAATGTCACATCTCATTATCTCTCTCAAAAAATAAATTTATGGCAAAACTGACTTCATCTATGTATTTCTGCTAAAATTCTAGCCCAGAATGATATGTTACATGACCTATTTAGATTCAAGATGGCGGCCATTACGAACGTACCCCTAAAATATAGCAGATTCACCTGATTTCCATTTAAGTGTACTTTTTCCATGATTACAAATATTTTATAAATAAATGTATGTTTTTCTACTTAGATCAAACTATAAATGCTTATTCTTATGAACCACACTTTTGGCCACTGCGCCCGTCTTTATGGACGAAAGCACTTTTAATCATACTTTCTGGTGGTTTCCTAATGTACCCCACTCCTCTATCAAGTTTAGTCAAAAACCGCTTAGAAGCATCGACAGGTTTACTTGTGAGTGACCACTAAAACTTAGCCTACAGATAATGCTATGCTAAGGCTACTTATTCCAGTTTTACATCCGACAGCTAAGCTTCTAGCGAGCGCTAAGTTGAGGCAAAGGCCAAGTCATAATTTTGCATTGCAAATCATGACTTTGCCTCAACTTAGCGTTCACCAAAAGCTTAGCGGTCGATTGTAAAATTAGGGGTTATAGATACACTAAGAAATCAGAAGAGCTTAGGTTCCACGTCGAAGATGTACCAATGAAGCTAGTTTTCATTACGAGTGTACACAGAGTATTTGTGGTACACGAAAATATCCATATCAATAATGACGGACCAATCTACATGGCACCCAATCGTTTCTAACAATAGTAATTCGTTTATTACCATGTACTGCCAAACACTTTATTAGTGTCCTCCTGCATCATAGGACCTAAATACGATATTTAGCAGCACAGATTACCTTTCACACATGACCATCAAAAAGTCAAAATCATAGATGAAGAACAATCACTAACGTCCATTAGAAGACAATTCACAGCATATCTCAGTTCGATTGGGGTTTTCCTTCATTTTATTGGCCTAGCGCTGAAACTAATAATCAACAATTATTTGCCCACCATAGCATCCTTCCCCCTTAATTTTTTTTAAAAGATCATACTTATTGATGTACTAACTAGTTCACAAACTCTTCCGCACAAATGTGAAACACTATAGAGGCTTGAAATTCACTGGATGTGGTTCCGGTTCAAAATTACCAAGGATAAGATCAACGAAGATCAGTTTGAACTTTTAAATATCACCTGAACAAAACTAACTTACCTTACTTATACTGTTCCAAGTATGCAGAAGCAAGATCAGAATTATCGTTCTCTATTAGTTCGTATACAATTTCTTTCCCCTGTGCAAATTTCGGATTTCTTAAAACATGCTCGTACCCCATACAACTTATAGTTTTCATTACGTTATTCTGACCATTATTGACCATTTCTGACCAATACTGTTATTCTAACCATTACCATTAAATCTTCCATTATCTGCAGTTGTTTTATTGATGGTTTCTCAGATCCGGTTAGGTTTTCCATAATATCAATTTCTGGGTTGTTCCTCCACTCATACACTCTTGTCATCTTCATCAGAAACTTGATTTGTATCTATGGATATCGTATTTAGTTGTTCAGCGCCTGCGATATGTACTGATGCTTCTGTGGCTAAAATTTGTTCTTCCGTACCTAGTGTCCATGTGTGCGCTTCTGCCTCCGCTAATGCAAACTACAGCATTACTCTCTGGGTAAATACGCATGGATTCTGTTTCCTAAAGGGCTGTTTCAGCTTTATATAAAGGGTCTCGAATCTTGGTTATGATACCTGCGTTCCATCGTAGTCATGGGCTATTTTTAGAGCATGTTGGCACTAACGTATGCAATTTCTATAATCACGTTGATAAAAGAGCCGGCTGACACATTGTTAAAAAAAACTATGTTACTTGTATCTAAAGGTATAGCTACAATGAAACGTTTTAATGCATCATGTAAGCTATACTGTTTGTAGCAGTCAATTCCTCGTTGCTTTTCTTGCTCCGCTACTACTTTATAATCTTCTATATTTTGCGTGAGAATACTAGAAATGTTCACACCTACTGACGCTGTTAACTTATCAGATTTGACACTAAAACAATAATCAATAGATTAAACTCAGAAACGACTATCATTACCATTGCTAATTACGTACTGTTCCCTCCTAAGAGACTCGCCAGAATCTAATAAAGTCTTTAAATGTGTGACTTTTTCTGTGCTTGTACCTGTCATAAAGGTTTTCGATGTTAACAAAGAATTAGGATTGATTTGATTGGTTTTCAATGAATTAAAATTTTCATGCAAGAATGAAACTGACGTTTTGAACTCTCTGATTTCATTTTGTAGTGATTTCTTTCTTCTGTTTATATTCATGCGAAGTTCACCTAACGTCTGCTCCATAACCGGCTCATTGCTTACGTGGCCTTCCATAGTTTGAATATTATCCGCATTCACAGAGTTAGTAACGCAGTGTTTATTGCTTTGTGATCTAGTTCCTGCCGGTTGTCCATTTAAATTTTCTTGTATGGGAACCACATCTGCCATGTGCTTCTTTCTGCCCAGAAATAAAATATCAAGACCAAACCGCTTAATGATTTGATGTGCTATAAAACAGTTCACCGTAGCGAACTTTAATAGGTGCACTTTTTTGATATAAAATGTGAAGGCATACTTCACTAATTAATGACAATACAGTGTTATTTCCTGATTTAAACACTTTAAATTCTCGTATGATGAAAGTGTCATACTTCACTGTTTGGAAAGAATTGGAAAGAGATACAGTTTTCATTTGCTACACTATCTAACACAAATGTGATGTCATTCTGTCATATTTAAGTTTGTCTAGAACTTTGCTGTCATTGACCTTGCCGGATCTAGAAGATATCAAAAGCATATCATAAAAAAAAATCTCTGTAATTGATGCGACACTTCTGAATCAAATGTTCGAGAATGGGTTTTATATGGTAATACATTCATTGTATTTAAGGTTGCCAACTCCAAATTGTCAAAAGACCGGATATTTCGTTTGATTTTAGTTTGGAAACCGGCCATACCACTCACAATGAGTAATTACTAGAGATAGAAATTTTATGCTTTAAATAGCCAAAATATGTATTTATGACCTAAAACTTTCAGAATTATGCTCTATAATATGATAAATATGCTCAAACAAAATTAGATTTTATGAGTGGATATTTACGTTGAACGGTACCTGCTTATAAAAAGCTTGAAAAAGTAAAAATGTTACTGCAAGCCCTATTCGTTATGAGAAATAACTAGGAGGACTACAGTTAGCTGGGGGTACTTGTTTGGCATGCGGAAGGCTGGGTCCAGATCCTTGGATAATATAATAATAGCACAACTACATTTTGACATTTTATTATAAAGATAATATCGAATATAAATTACAAGGGAAAATACAGAATCTATGGTTGCTTATACTTGGTGTCAACCATATTGAATCTTAAATTTAATCTAGCTATGCAACTACAGAGCGTCCTAGACAAGAGTCTTATATTTACTTCTCTTTAGGAATTTACCAATCTTCAAACAAAGATCCATAATGATTAGAATGGAAGAATATTGTAGTTAAGTCTATATTAAGTTTTTAGAGCGTTACCATGATAAGTTCGAGTAGCTGGCCTTACATTTTATAAATATCAGAATGTCGTTACTCATATTTTGAATCTACATTTCAACAGGGGTGAGGGGACAAATATGACAAACAGGAATTCAGTTTCACTGTTAAGAAAACTCTACTAACCTGTATAATACTGATCTGCTCATATGGCTGGCGGCGACCTGCACTTCAAGATGTTCTGGGTATGAACAACTCTCCATTTTGATCTAATCGGGAGTATTTATGCTCCAAAAAGACTACTCCCCGAAAAGATATGTGTCCGAATTTGACGTGAAGTCATGCCATTGCCTTCGCTGGTTATATTACCATATAAGGCATTTTCGAACAAATTGTGAGGCTGTTTTTATTACTCAACCCTTGAATTCTACGAGGCCAGTTCCCGTGGATAAACCAACTTATGCAACGTTTGCCTTTGTCATGTGGATATCATCCTTGAATCACGTTTTCTTAATATTGACAATTACAAATCGCCACCAGTGTTCTCTTTGCCTTCTATGAACGCTTCATGAAATAGGTATTTAGAGGAAGTCCAAAATGTATTAAATTAAATTTAAATTGTGGTTTGGGATATTTTGAGGATAAGCTTGGGGTAATCAGAAGGCCTTGCGGGGTCAGGGCCCTTATATTGCAGTAATATGTTCAATATGACAGAAAAATCATTAGAATATACTCTATCAGGATCAAATCACTAATATGCACAAAAATGCTCTAACGAAGTATATTATTTAATTAGTTCTTCCATAAAATGAATTTCTATACTGTAGCAAGTCGTCAGTCTTATCGAAAGCAATATGATACATCATAAAAATTTTAGCCCTACACTCACTTTACCATTACCTCAAAGGCAAAGGCCTTAGTTTGAACGACAAAAGGGAATTCAGCAATGTTTATCGTGTTTGTTATAATGTCGAATGTCTAGTACTCTAAGAGTCTTACGGAAGAGAACATCAATGGCAGGGCTTCGAGTTCACGGAAATGTGAAGAAATTTAAATTCCTTAGTACCAGCTAACTGAAGTCGTTTAATACATTGTAACTATTGACAACAAAATTCAATTAAATCAAAAGTTATATTTAAGTTGCAATTATTGTCGGCTTCAAATTAGCATAGGAAATAATGTGGTAGTCCTGTACCGGAGATAGCTGAACAATAAACTATAAGAAATAAATTTACATTGGTTTGAAATTGCTATTTGCATAATTAATAATTTATCTTTTAACACGTCTTGATCTATCTAGTGTCCATGGATATTAGGAAGTGCGTAAATTAAATTGTGGCTAAACATAAGACATGAGATGCACAAGATGAATATTCACAATTATGATAAATAGAATGTAGTTCTCAACTTAGAAACAAAAATAACTAATAATCGGGATGCAGGTAGATATTTTCGGTCTAAAATAGTTATAAATGTTAGCAACCTTTACAAAGTATTCTATTGCAGTAATATTTACACCAAAGCATAACTATATATTATACTAGCTGTTGCCGGAGGGTTCGCTCGCGTAGATTTCAAGACTTGTTACAGGGTTTTCTTCTTCTACTACTTATTATTCCTAAATATGTTTAAAAACAGCTTTCTCCCTTCCTATGGCCAATATCAAAAAACGATGAAACGCGTGTCTAACAATTTTAAAAGGAAAGCGTTAATACCAAATTTCTACCTTGTAGACTTAAGTATTCCCGAAATATGGGCATTGCATATTAAAATAATTGCAACCCCATTTCACGCCTTTCGAAGCACACTTTTCAAAAATCTTTCCTTAGTGGTACCTTACGTAGCGTATAAATTTCATATTTCCAGCTTAAACCGTTTGGCCTCGGCGTTGATATGTCAGTCATAATGTACCGAGTGTATGCCTCCGAACACTTGAAAGCTATCAACACTTTCCCTTCTGGATCCCTAGGTGGATTGGATGGTCTTCGTCCTTCGATTCTTAAAGATCTTTCGATGTGTAATAAAGATGCTGACTTAAAAGATCAACTCATTACTTCTTTATGTGGTTTTATTTCTATTATCTCTTCTGGAGAAGTACCTATAGATGTTGGTTCAATTTTCTTTGGCGCCACCTTGATCGCCTTAAGAAAGAAGTGTGGAGGCATTCGTCCCATTGCGATCGGTAATATGTGGCGTCGTCTGACAGCAAAGATTATATGTTTTCGAATTCGTGATTCCTTTATTACTTTTCTATCCCGTCACCAATTAGGAGTATGTGTTTCTATGGTGCCGAGGCTGCTGTTCATGCCGCTAAAATTTACTTTTCATCTCATCATCTACGTCCAAAGGCCGTCTTAAAGCTTGATTTTCGCAATGCCTTCAACTACTTAAATCGCGATGCAATGTTGAAGATGATTCAAGAAGATTTCCCGTTGTTATCTTTATGTTTATCAGTGTTATTCTCAACCTAGGTATCTCTTTCTGGGTGATGACATAATTTTATCTCAGCGTGGAGTCCAACAGGGTTTTCCCCTCGGTCCTGCTCTTTTTGTAATTACAATACAATCTATTGTCAATTCTATAGCAACCGAATTGAACTTATGGTATTTAGATGATGGTACTATCGCGGACGATCCACACCTAGTTCTTTCTACCTTACTTAACGTTTGGGATGCATCTTCAGAAATTGGCTTACATCTGAATTTTTCAAAGTGCAAAGTTAGTTTTCTAAATGTTCAGCAAGACCAGAACGATGCTCTTTATTCAAGATTCATGGACTTGGCTCCAGGAATACGATTTATGACTTCTGCTTCTTCATATCTATTTGTCTCCGCCATCTCTACCGATGCTCTTCGCAGTCTACTGATTGAGAAGATATCTAAACTTGAAATTTTCTCTTCCCGCTTATCTTTAATTTCAGCACATTCAGCATTCTATCGACTTCGCGCATCTTTTTTCCATCCCCCGTTTGATATACTTTTTACGTTGTTCTCCTTCTTGGCGGGAAGAGTCATCGTTACAGAGTTACGTTTGTGTTTTACAGGCAGGCCTCGAATCGATCCTTAATTGTTCTTTGAGTGGCAAGGCTTGGTTACAGACTACTCTGCCCGTTCGGTCAGGTGGACTTGGCATTCGTCGGGCCATGGATTTGGCGATTCCGTCCTTTTTAGCGTCTTTCAAATGACTCTCATCGTCTCGTTGAGTGTATCCTTCCACTGGGCCTTTGCATCGACCCGGACGCCTCTATTCAAGATTGTTCATCAAAATGGTCTACGTCAAGTAGATTAAATTCTCCTCTTTTGGATGTCAATAGCTCTCAGTCTTCTTAGGACGATCCTATCATCATACGCACACAATCGCAGTTACTACAATCCGCTACTTGTCTTGAAGATCAAGCCAGGCTACTAGCAGCGTATTCACCTAAGTCCGGTGCTTGGCTCCAAGCATTGCCTTCTCCACCTCTTGGTTTACATCTTTCGAATGAAACCATCCGTGTTGCTGTTGCCTTACGTTTAGGAGCAGACGTCTGTGTACCTCACCGCTGTCCAGCGTGTGAAGCATTTGTTGATAAACGTGGCGTTCACGGCCTTTCCTGTGTCAAGAGTGCTGGTAGACACATGCGTCATTCTAGTGTCAATTATGTCATTCTCAGAGCTCTAGTTTCTGCTAATGTACCATCGGTACGAGAACCATCTGGCTGTAGCCGCTCCGACGGCAAGAGACCTGATGGAATGACATTAGTTCTATGGAAAAGAGGAAGATCTCTATTATGGGATTTCATCTGCGCTGATACTTTCGCTATTTCAAAGGTTACTCATTCTTCTTTGAAAGCAGGTGGTGCTGCTACTCGTAGACAGGCCGATAAAAATCAGAAATACTCTAATCTACTTGCTCAGTTTATTTTTGTTGCGATCGCAATTGAATCAAGCGGTACTTGGGACACGGCAGGCCTTAATCTCATTAAACATGTTGGTCGGCGAATACAGATCGTTTCGGATGATGACCGCGCGACCACCTTCCTAATCCAGCACCTCAGTATCGCAATTCAGCGAGGGAATGTGTCTTCTATTCTTGGTACGTTGCCTCCTGCGAAGGCATTAGATGAGATTTTCCTCCATTAAAGATGTTTTTTTTTAGATTTTATTCAAACTTTGTTTAAATTTGATGTTTGGTTAATTTTATATGTCTAAAATATTCTTGTGTTTGAGCAATTGTTGTAGTGAACGGAAACTTTAATATTTAATTGCATTTAATATATATCTATATATTTACATCCGTCTATTCTTATTGCATCCGTCATAAGCTGTCGCGGTGCTGCACCCACTAGATCCGGCTGTGTATATGCACATATTTTTGTGATTAAATGTTTATTGAATATTGTTTAAAACATTTATCGACTTTTTATCACAGAGTTTGTGAAAATAATTTGAAATTCATTACGCAATCATTGTGGATGCTTTTCAATTTTCCAACAATCACAGTACCACTGTATAACTGTGTTCATTGATGAGTCAAATTTGCTTCTTTCTGCATAACTGCGTTTATATAGAATGACTGCTGCATCCTTTCGTGAAACAGCTAATTCACGGCTGCCAACCATTGCGCTAGTCTTTCATTTGCTTCTTGTAGGCTGCACTTGCATATATGTATCTGTGATTCTTGTTACATGTGAAAAATCGGTTTATATTTAATATTTTCAAGGAAATAGGCCCCATTGGGTCTTTGTGCCATTTTGGGTTCCAAGGGCCACATAAGGGTCCAATAGTGAAAAATCGCTTTGTGTCCAATGTTTTCAATATAATAAGGCCCCATTGGGCATTGGGCCATTTTGGATCCCAGGGGCAAGATTAAGGTCTCTTAGTGAAAAATCGGTCCCCTTCACTTTGTGATCTCTTTTCTTCTCTCGCTCTTTATCTTCTCTGAGCATTTACTCCCCCTGGGTCTAGTAGTGTCCCTGACTTGAACACCTCAACTTTGTTGTGTCCAACGTATGATACCTCCATCTTTTCCAGCTACCCTAACCGGCGGACAGTTCTTTTGTACTTTCGCCCGCCATCTTGAAATATGAACATTTCTCTGCATATTTTTGTGACCAAAATAACTACTAATTGGAGTACGAATTAAATAACACAATTAAGTTACGAAAAAAAATGGCCAAGCCCCTCAAGGCCCCCAGATGGCGGTTTAGAGGCAGAGACCCAAGCGAAGCAAAGCAAGTCGCTACTTATAATCGCAGACTGAACATAAGGATTATCTTAGTTTTCATCCTCCAAACGCATACTGAAATAATGCTGCTGCAATTCCCAGCTTTTAAATTTATAAATGTAGTGAAGAAAAACTGTCTTATATCAAATTGCAAGAAGTCAGTGTTTTAGCAGATTCTGGTGATGAGTTTTGGTGCCTAAATACACACACCATGCTCTGAACAGGTCATAATAGGCAAATTTGGAAACAGTGATCATACCCGCTCAAATATGTACACACATCTGGATGACGAAAGTTTAATCTTTGTGGCAGTCAACGTCTCTTGTTGCTGATTGAAAGGAGTATTTATCGCAGATAACAAGTGGTTTTTAAATCAAACCCACATTTTTTTTTTGTCTGTCAAACTAGGCATCTACTTTCTCTCAGTCAACATCTGTAGAAGCTTATAACGCAATGTCGCCTAGTTTGTACTGAACAATTTTGGTGCCAGTGCCATCATTATTATCATAAATTTTGTGTCCACATTGTTGAAAAACAAGAACTCTTGCAATGTGGCGCTGTAACTAACTGCATTCGAAGCAAGAAATAAAGAATTTAAATGTACGTAGGGCTTTAGGCATCTACGGATCAAGCCAGGATAGTGGAGAGGTAAGGATGTGCACAATCAGACACACATCCCTGGACCTACAGAAGTTACCATCCAGGTATTCGCCTGGTGGAATTGAGGAAAATCAGAGGCAGATTAGGCTGTTGGAGCAGGGTTCATACCCAACTCTACCACCCCAATGCCGCGTTACATCAGGCACAAGAAATAAAGGAAATGACGCCTGTTAGAAAACACAGTTCTTTTTCTTTCTTAATACTTTGACAAGATCCCAGATGTAAGCTAATTATACTGATAGAGATAAGATGGATTCTATATGGCAGTTCAGCAATATCTGGTATCTAATTTCTCGCTTTTACTCTGATGAATATATCCTGAATAATATGGATCAGTAATACAAAATATTCAAATTAAATTTAAACAGGATTAACACCGAATACTCTTAAACAAACCTGCTTAATGTAACAAATAGAACACTATGATATGATTTAGAACAGTGTTTCCCAACTTTTTTCAAGCCGCGACGCCCATTTACCATGCCTTCCGGCCGGCGACCCCCAAAAGTTATTTTCTTCTATATAAAAAGTGGTTTCGTTTCACATTGTATGAAATACCCTTCTGAAGGCTTCAACTCTCTCTCTCTCTCTCTCTCTCTCTCTCTCTCTCTCTCTCTCTCTCTCTCTCTCTCTC